>SJYA01002715.1:519969-572876 GCA_006410615.1 Neotragus moschatus
AGTAGGCTGCCATCTATGGGGTCGCACAGAGTTGGACACGACTGAAGTGACTTAGCAGCAGCAGCAGGTTGGTCATAGCTCTTTTTCCAAGGAGTAAGCGTCTTTTAATTTCATGGCTGCAGTCACCATCTGCAGTGATTTTGGAGCCCAGAAAAATAACGTATCTCGCTGTTTCCACTCTTTCCCCATCTATTTGCCATGAAGTGGTGGGACTGGATACCATGATGTTAGTTTTTTGAATGTTGAGTTTTAAGCCAACTTTCTCACTCTCCTCTTTCACTTTTAGCAAGAGGCTCTTTAGTTCCTTTTCACTTTCTGCCATAAGGGTGGTGTCATCTGCATATCCGAGGCTATTAATATTTCTCCCGGCAATCTTGATTCCAGCTTGTGCTTTTTCCAGCTCAACGTTTCTCATGATGTATTCTGCATGTAAGTTAAATAAGTAGGGTGACAATATACAGCCTTGACGTACTCCTTTCCCAATTTGGAACCCGTCTGTTGTTCCATGCAGGGTCTAACTGTTGCTTCTTGACCTGCACACAGGTTTCTCAGGAGGCAGGTCAGGTGGTCTGGTANTTCTCATGATGTATTCTGCATGTAAGTTAAATAAGTAGGGTGACAATATACAGCCTTGACGTACTCCTTTCCCAATTTGGAACCCGTCTGTTGTTCCATGCAGGGTCTAACTGTTGCTTCTTGACCTGCACACAGGTTTCTCAGGAGGCAGGTCAGGTGGTCTGGTATTCCCATATCTTTTAGAATTTTCCACAGTTTATTGTGATCCACACAGTCAAAGGCTTTGGCATAGTCAATAAGGAGAAGTAGATGTTTTTCTGGAGCTCTCTTGCTTTTCCTATAATCCAAAGGATGTTGGCAATTTCATCTCTGGTTCCTCTGGTTTTTCTAATACCAGAAGGGATAAGCTTGATTTCGGTCCTGAGGGTCAGAATAACTTGCTCACGGCAATTCCTATTGAACGTGGCAGCTGTGGGGTTTGAGCCCAGGCATTCCAGCTCTGTTGTGTCTGTTCTCACCTGCTCTGTAGCACGGTGCCCACTGGAAGATGATGGGATTTATACGTTTAAAAAGGCTTTTTAAGCTCTGTTTTCTGGATGGGATTGGAGTGGGAACTCTGGGGGCAGCAGGTGGCCATTTGGGTGGTACCCCGAGATGAAAAAGTTACAAAACCAGCTCCCACACACATCTCTTACAATGACACTTTTTTTTTTTAATGACATTTATGATTGAGATTGTGTTTGGTATTCTTTAAGCACTTTATACCCACTTGTGGATCGATTTGTCAGTGACAGGCTCTCTCTTGGAGGCAGATGGGCTAAGGACGGCTGTATCCAGGACAAATAGAGCCCTGAGTTATTGTTTGACGTGAGATGATGTGGTGAGGCATCAACAAGACAAGGCACAGAGCGAGCTTTTGGAAAATCCTGCTGCAGGTAATGAGGCTTTACCCAGGGCGGCCCCGGAGTTTGCCGAGCTGAGATGAAGAGTTCTGTCCCTTTCTACTCAAATGATATCCATTCGCCTTCATTGCCATCCAGTGGCTTAGCAAGCCTTGCATCATCGCAGGGTCCGTGCCATGAGTCTTGACTGGTTTCTCTCTTATGTTTTACAACAAGCCCACGAGGAGAATACTCTTAGAATCCCCTCCGACAGAGGCGGCAGTGGAAGCTCCGTCACAAGAATTCAAGCGCTCACAAGAACACTGAGCATCTCTAAGTCGCCTTCATGGGGTCCTCCCCTCTCCATCGTGGTTTTCACATCATGAAGTCTTGTTACATAACCGACTGAGGGGCCAAGCTTCACTCTGCCGTTTCCCTAGGGTCGGACAATCTGAGCACACCCAAGATGTTCCCCAAGCCTCAGTTTCTTTCTTGGTGTGATGGGAATAAGAACATCTAAGTCTGAGTTGTAAGGATAAGTGAAATGGCAGACGTTGCCAGGCGCCCAGGTTCATTCATCCCTGCAGCGTTCAGCGGGCATGCGTTAAGTGCCTGCCTCGGGAGGTGATTAGCACCTGGCCTACGATAGACGCCTAATACATATTGCCTCCCTAAGCAGCTCTCCTTTGTTTCCCTCACTGATTTGCAGAGGCTGCTGCCTGGCCAAGAGCATCTTCCTGATGTGTGGCCTCCAGGGGTTGTTAAGTCAGAGGCTCCGTTAAAAAAAAAAAAAAAAAAAAAAAAAATCAGATTTGTTTTTTTTTTCTGGAACAGCTTCCAGACCAGGAAATGCAATTTGAGATATTTAGGACAACTCTGCTTTTCAGGACCACTTGCTCCTGCTGAAGAGGAGAACAGAGAAATGGAGAATTTCAAGAGAAGAACAGGCAAATGGAGAATTTCAAGTCCTGTGGGTTCTTGCGGTGCAGTGGAAATTAGGAATGTAGAGCCTTGTATGAGAACATGGTTTTTTTTCTTTTTTTTGATCTCTTGCCAATTTCTTAATGAAATAGGAGGCAAGAGGGAGGGAATTCTCTGCAGAATCTAAAATCCCTCGAGCTGAGCCGGCGCTTGTGTGAAGATAAAGCATGGCACGGGGGTGGGGGGGGGCAGGGGGTGTTGTCACTGTGACTTGAAGGCTTTCCTTGGGCCAATATAACTCCATTAGGTTTTGGAAGTGAACCCAGGTAGCATGGGGGGTTGTGAAATTCATACTTGCTGACCAGTGTGTAATTAAAATGGAACCCTTGGAGGAATCCCTCCTCTCTCAACTGTGCCAGGCACCCTCCATCTGATTGAACGCCAGGAGACTGCTGCCTCCAGCTAGGCTAGCTTTCTGCCAAATTGTTTAACTATCGGTTCTGCGTTGCCTGTATCCTAAGCACTAAGGACACATATGCCAGTCCTCAGCATCCACGGGCTTCACATCTGTGTCTCTGACCAACCGCAGACAGAAAATATTCCGGGAAAAAATTCCAGAACGTTCCAAAAAGCAAAACTTGAATTTGCTGTAAGCTGGGTTTCCCTGGTGGCTCAGATGGTAAAGAAGAATCTTCCTGCAACGCAGAAGATATGGGTTCCATCCCTGGGTCGGGAAGATCCCTGGGAGAATGGAATGGCTACCCATTCCAGCGTTCTCGCCTGGAGGATTCCATGGACTTGAGGAGCCTAGAGGGCTACAGTTCATGGGGTAGCAAAGAGTTGGACAGGACTGAGCCACTAAGCAGCAGCTGCAGACAACGATTTACATAGCATTTACATTCTATATACATAGAGTTTACATTGTATATAGTATTAAAGTAATCTAGAGATGATTTAAAATGTGTCATATCACAATGATATGAGTGGGTTCCAGGCAAATGCTGAGCCACTGGGTACAGGAAGGAGCATCTGTGGATGCAGGCACCCCTGGGGTCTTGGAACCAATCCCTGGCAGACACTGAGAGACGGTGGTACCTGGTGCAGAATGAAGCACATCCTTGGTGCTTCCCAATAACCTGGGTGCTTCTTCCCAATAACCACAGTGCTGAAACACCAGAGGCAGCTTTGCGAGCTCTATTTCTCTCCCTCTCACCCCAATCTGCTCCTTTCTGCTGTTTTTTTTTTTTTTTTTCCAACTCATGTTTCACTTCTACATTCTGCTTCTTGTTCTTCCTGGAGACCCCGACCAGGCAAAAAAAACATCAGGGCACATTAGGTTAAAGGAAACCTTATTTCCCCCTCTCTGCTGGAAAAGCCAGTGGTATCAGAGTTGACTGATGTTCCAAGCCCAGTTCCTCATAAGATGGGGGCTGCAAGTGAGTCTGAGCAACGCGTGGAAATAGCCTGACTCTGGTCTGACCAAGCTTGCTTCTCTTTAGAGAAGCAAGAGTTTGTATCAATCCTGTGCTTCCAAAAGAAACAAAATACATATATAGGAAGAAAAGGCCACACAAATAAAATTTCACACCTTGGGTATATGGTGAACAGTGCCATTCTTTCTGAGTCTACAGTGGAATTCATAAAGAAAAATGTGAGAACTACATTACTGCAGTCTGAAATTTGCTTTCCAAAATCTCCATTTAGTGTCTTAAAATTCCAAACCTGTACAGCAAGCAACAACATGGAAGAATATATGACCCTCAAATATGATAGAAATGGTTCCTATCAGTGATGGAACCTTTTCTCAAATAAATAACCCCTTCAACATTGCATCCCTCTGTTGTGATATGAACACAGATAATTGTTCAGTCTTTTTAAAATTTTTATGTGTATACATGCTCAGTCTCAGCCATGTTCGACTCTCTGCAACCCTATGGACTGTGGCCTGCCAGGCTCCTCTGTCCAGGGGATTCTCCAGACAAGAGTACTGGAGCGTGGCTGATTCATGTTGTGGTTTAACAGAAAACAACAAAATTCTGTAAAGCAATTATCCTTCAATTAAAATATACAAAGTAATAATAATTTAAAAAAGAATGCTGGAGTGGATTGCCATTTCCTTATCCAGGGAATCTTCCCAAACCAGTGATCGAACCCAAGTCTCCTGCTTTGCAGGCAGTCTTTACTGTCTGAACCACCTTTATGAAAATAAAAGTAACTTTAGGAAACTGTGCTATCTTATTGACCTATAATATATAAGTAAAAACACTTCAAAACAAACTTGAAATTGTCCTTTCCCTGCTGGCTCATCTTTCCTGATTCCTTCTGAGGTGGAAATATTGGTTAACATGGCTATTACCCAAATAATACCAAGAACAAGTGCACAAGTAAGGCAGATAGTAAGTCACCATGGAAAAAGCATAAAGACTGTAGATTAGGATACGGTCAAGAAATCAATCAATAGAAGTTTCATCTTCCTAAGAAAGCTATCTCAATTAAAATACACTTGCATCATTTTCACTGATCAAATTAAGCAAATCTATTTTGTCATTGATTGACTCGAGGCAGGTAAAAGTATGGGTTATAAAGCCTATCATTCTGCTGTTGTATTCCAGGAGGGCAAAGGTCACCTATAAATGCAGCATGGCAATCCAATTTTATGGTTCAACCCCTTTTGTGACTGGATCATTCCAAGCATAATTGGACTCTAGCACGCACTTAATTTTTCAGAATAAAGTCTTCTAAGAAGTGGATCTGCTAAGGAAACTCAAGTTCCAGGGTCTTAAAATTACACAGACTTCCTCCTAAGATGCCAGGAAAGATCCTAACAACTTTGTATTTATAATGTGATAAGGGATCCAAAAAAATTTTTTTTCTTTTGTAAGAAATGGATCTCATAAACTCAGTGTGCCTTTGAGCAGAGCTGGAGGAAAAGTGAGAGCTGTCAGGGGAACACATTGGTTGTGGGCAAGACTCGTGCTTTGGGTCAACTAGGCTTAGAGGAAGCAGAGAGACGGGGACTCGGGCCACCCAAAGGGTGGGAAGAAGCGCTCCTGGGTCACGATCGGAGGCTGAAGCCTGAGCAAGCAGCAGGCAGGATGCCCTATGAGTGATGCAGAGAGGAGATGCTCAGACGAAACAGCTCTGGTTCATGTAGCAGCAGCAAGCCGGAAGGCGCAGGGCTGGCAAATCAGAGCCGGGACCCGGACTCCTTCTCCAGCTCCTCCATGCAGACGTTGTCCTCCTCAGTGTAGAAAGAGAATGTGGGTCTCGAGGGAACCTGTTCATGGTCACAGAGTGAGTAAGCAGCTGGTTAAAGTTAATCCCAGCCAGGCCTGCCTGACTCCGCAAAGTTCCCTTCCCCTATGCAAAGCACCTTTCTTATCTTGCAAAACATCGTAAACCCTTGGCTATGAAGGTCGATCCTGTGAGCAACGGACAAGGGCTGTAACCATGTAAAGCTGTAAAACAAGAACTAAAACGAATCCTCTGGGCTCACATGGGAAATTGCTTCAGATTTTTCAAGAAATAAAGTTGGGTCGTTCAAGGAACGGAGCACCTCAGTTTCCCATTTACTTGATACAAATTGACCCATGATGAGATCAAATCCCTTAACAAATAAAGAGATAATGCAAGCCTAATCCCATGCAGAAGATGAAAAATGTATCTCCGTTTTTTCCCCTGGCCTGAAACACCAGAGCTTGGCTGTCGCTCCAGTAGGCCAATGTATATGTCAAGGAGACTTTCTCTGCTGGGGAAGGGGTGATGTTGGATAAAGTGGCTTCCATTACAATTTAAATGTTAGCTGATTCCACTCAGGGTTCAATCGACTGTAGCTCTAGTTGACTTGGAAGGATCTGAATGGTCTCCCCAACCATTCATGGTTCTGCTCTCCATTTACTAGCTCTGAAATGTAGTTTCCTTTCCTGATGCTGTGGACTCAGTTTCCTCATCTGTAAAATGGGACAATAAGCACATGTGCCCTGTAGGGATGTTCTGAGGACTGAGCCCATGGCAGACCCTCCGTGCACACCACCTGCTTCCCCTGTACTCTTGAGACCTTCATGGACTTTTAGGTTGGTTTTTTTTGTGTGTGTGTGGACTGTTTTTAAAGTTTTTATTGAATTTGTTACTATTTTATTTTTATTTTTTTTCTTTTTTGGCTGTGAGGCATGTGGGATCTTAGCTTCCTGACCAAGGATCAAACTCATATCCCCTGCACCGGGAAGGTGAAGTCTTAACCACTGGACCGCTAGGGAAGTCCCCCTTCCTGGATTATTTTAAAAATATCATGCTGCTTATGACTTTCACTACTTCACATGTTTACTACTACTCACTGCTGCAAAGTAAGAATTCTAGACACGTCCTTTATTCCGTGTATCAGGGTATTTTCTGTTGCAGTGAGAAATGAGTGAGATCCCTCCTGCACCAAGAAAATGTAGGCCTGTGGTCTCTCTGCCTTCCACACTTGGCTTCATGGACATCCAGTTTTCAGGTGACCTTGTTCCTGATCAGTAGCAACCCAAGTGAATGTTTTACGGCCTGAGCACCATTTTTCACGTTTTGGATGAGCATCCTGTCGCTGCCTTCACTTTCAGACCTTCTTCCATGATTCTTCTTAGAATCTCCAGAGGTCTCCAGCTAGTACCAGGGGTGGGTGTTCATTTCCTCTGAGCTTTCTGGACCCAGTGGCCATGGGTACCAAGAACATGGTCCCTGCCATGTGCCATTGATCTTAAAGGGAATTCTGCTTTTCAGCATTGCATGAATACAAAGCATGGCCATATCTTATTAGAGCAGGCTCGTATCTTACTCTTCATTGTGCCTTTAACATCCAGCACTAAGTCCTCAAAGGCTTGAAGGAACGAACAGAGATTGAGATATGAGAGTTTCTTGTCACTGGAAGGAGTGTCTCGTGAACACTTCAGGGCACTACAGAGTAGAATGTTTCTGTGACGCCCACCAGGCAGCCTGCTGTGAGTCAACATCATCTCTGGCCAGGACCACGATGACAATCTCCTGACTGTGTCCCGTCTCTTCTCAGGGCATCCTGTCTTCTCTGCTCTACACAGAAGCCAGAAATATCCTTTAAATATCTAAGTCTCATTATGGCTTGCCATCTCTCCTGGAACAGAATCCAGATCGCCATGTCCCGAGCCCCCGGTGTCTGCCTGGCTTCCTTACTTCTGCCATCTCTTCACTCTTCACCTAATTTCCTCCATTCCAGCCTCACTGGCACTCTCTAACCCGTCTGCCTGGAACCTTCCTCCTCAGGGACCCCCGCGGCTCCCTGCTTCCCTCGTACAGCTCTTCATTCCAAACACATCCCCATCAGAGGTCTTCCCTGACACCCATCAATCACGATCCCACCCTCCCACTTTCTAGCATTTATCCCGCTTTATTTTTCTTAAAACGGTATCACATTTTGACTTATGATAGATGTCTATGTTAATTTGTTTATTGCCTGTCTTTTAAACACGAGGGAAGAAACTTCATTTTTCTCATTGTGATATTTCCAACACCAGAAGGAGTGCTTAGCACATGCTAGGTACTGAATAAATATTTATCAAATGAGTGATTAGATAATAAAAGTAACTAAAATACCCTTGCTCCAATTCTGCTACTTATCAAATTTGTGTGGTTTACTTGGCACAGAACTGACCCCGTTATGCATTCATTTGTCTGTACCTATCACCTCATTAAATACTTACAACAACTCTCAGATAAGACGGTGAAGAATGACCACAGTCAAAATTACAACAGGTAAAATTTATCAAGCAACTGCTTCATGCCAGACAGCAACTCTGAGAAGCCTGTACTATTGTAAGTCCCATTTTACAGATGAGTAAACTGAAGTTACTGATGAAAAAAGCAGCCCACACAATCAGGAAGTCAGTGAAGTCAGGCTTCAAGGCAAACTCAGCAGATGTCCAAAGCCAACACTGTATGCAGGTCAGAAAGCAACAGTTAGAACTGGACATGGAACAACAGACTGGTTCCAAATTGGGAAAGGAGTACGTCAAGGCTGTATAGTGTCACGTTGCTTATTTAACTTATATGCAGGGTACATCGTGAGAAACACTGGGCTGGAGGAAGCACAAGCTGGAATCANAATGGACAGGCACAGTGTGGCAGGTACCTGCAGTGGAATGCTTTACAGCTCCAAAAGGAACACACTACTGATACGTGTTATGTCAGAACCTCAGAAACATGATGCTAAGTCAGAGAAACCACACACAAGCAGCCATATAGTGTATGTACATGAAATAGTCAGAAAAGGCAAGTTTACAGACAGAAACTGTGAAGTTATGACCAAGAACAGCGATCACTTGCAAGAGATATCTCCTTGGGGGAGAGAAAACTATATTTAAACTGACTTATGATGATAATTGTACCACTTGGTAAAGTTACTAAAGTGAAAGTGAAGTGAAACTCGCTCAGTTGTGTCCGACTCTTTGCGACCCCATGGATTATACAGTCCATGGAATTCTCCAGGGCAGAAGACTGGAGTGGGTAGCCTTTCCCTTCTACAGGAGATCTTCCCAACACAGGATTTGAACCAGGGTCTTCTGCATTGCAGGCAGATTCTTTACCAGCTGAACTATGAGGGAAGCCCAAGTCATTGAATTATACACTTGATAAAAATAAATTTTATACTGTGTGAAACATGTGATCCCCAGCTTGGATAGAGGCTGATACTTAATGCTCACGGGAAGACAGAAGTTTCAGGTGGATCAGTATTAAAACCTTTTAATGGAGCAGAATGAGAAGGAAAATGTGTTCTAATATTGCTGATATGTCTTGCTTAATATGTGGCAATTACATTTTGAAAGGCTCTCAGTCCCTTTATTTTAAAGAGAATTAAAGTCTCTAAAGTCATTTTTTAAACAACCATAATTACCTAAGTTTTTCCTAGTAACTTTGCAATTCATATTTCCTTTAGCTTTTCCTCCTAGGACTTAAGATGAGAAATAATTTCTCTTCCCTTAAGTGTTATGTCTGTCCCCATATAAACTGGTTATCTCAGAGTACTACTGAATATTTCACCTTTGGTGGCATAAAGTGTTTGACGAACTTGCTTTTTAAACTCTCAGAGAAGCTTAAAAGTTTCATATGATGAGAACGAAATCTCCTTAAGACAACTTGGCTGGAGTTTGCTAAAATCCTGTGGTTGGTCATTTCTGAAAAAGTATCTTCAAATTAATTTGAGTTTATAGGGTATGGTTAGGAAAATAATAACTATGTTACAAAAGTCCTTTTGAAAAGTAACACTTTAGGAAAACCTAAGAATTAAGACCCTGAGTAATTCTAACTACCTCTATTTTCCCTCTTATCTATACCCTGGGGACAGTATTTACCTTAAAAACAGCAACATATTATATAAAAGCACCAAGTGACTGCCTCCTAGGAAGTTCTCCATAGGAGTTTTCTTTATTCTCATGGAAAATGCCTGTTGGTAGCAGTTTGGAAGTGTTGATTTCTGTCTTTTTTCTTTTTTTTTTCTCTCTCTTATTTCTCTCCATCTTTTTTGTTTTTTGTTGTTTTTTTGGTAAGGATTTTATGTTTTACCTTGACAAATATTCAGGTAATATATTTTTTGTTATCATTGCTAAGTGGCTCAGACATGTCTGACTCTTTTGTGACTCCTTGGACTACAGCCTGCCAGGCTCCTCTGTCCAAGGATTCTCCAGGCAAGAACACTGGAATGGGTTGCCATTTGCTCCTCCAGGGGATCTTCTCAGTCCAGAGATCAAACCTGAGTTTTGTGCATTGGCAGGCAGAGTCTTTACCACTGAGCCACCAGGGAAGCTCCTAATATATTCTTACTGTTCAACAAATATTTTTCTGGTTGTGCTAGGTCTTTGTTGACGTGCAAGGGCTTTCTCTAGTTGTGGAGCGTGGGGCCTACTTTCTAGTTACAATGTGCAGGCTTCTCCCTGCAGTGGTTTCTCTTGTGGCAGGGCATGGGTTCATGCCCCCGGGCTTTAGTAGTTGCAGCACTGGGGCTCAGAAGTTGGGCACAGAGGCTTAGCTGCTCAGTGGCATCCTCCCCGACCAGGGATTGAACCCATGTTCACTGCATTGGCAGATGGATTCTTAACCACTTAACCATGAGGGGAGTCCAACAAATACTTTTCTTGACCACGTGGTCACAGAGGCCCACTTGACTTTGCACTCTAGGATGTCTGGCTCCAGGTGAGTGATCACACCATCATGGTTATCTGGGTCATGAAGATTTTTTTTTGTATAGTTCTTCTGTGTATTCTTGCCACCTCTTCTTCATGTCTTCTGCTTGTTAGGTTCATTACCATTTCTGTCCTTTATTGTACCATCTTTGCATGAAATGTTCCCTTGGTATCTCTAATTTTCTTGAAGAGATCTCTAGAGTTTCCCATTCTATTGTTTTCCTCTATTTTTTTGCACTGATCACTTAGGAACGCTTTCTTATCTCTTCTTGCTCTTCTTTCGACCTCTGCATTCAGATGGGTATATCTTTCCTTTTCTCCTTTGCCTTTTGCTTTTCTTCTTTTCTCAGCTATTTGTAAGTCCTCTTCAGACAACCATTTTTCTTTTTTGCATTTCTTTTTCTTGGGGATGGTTTTGATCACTGCTTCCTGTACAGTGTTACGAACCTCCATCCATAGTTCTTCAGGCACTCTGTCTATCAGTTCTAACTCCTGGAATCTATTTGTCATTTCCACTGTATAATCATAAGGGATTTGATTTGGGTTATACCTGAATGGCCTAGTGGTTTTCCCTATTTTCTTCAATTTAAGTCTGAATTTGACAATAAGGAGTTCATGATCTGATCTACAGTCAGCTCCTGGCCTGAGACCTTAGTAACTGATATTTTCTTAATGATTTACTTTTCTTTAACCCAAAGGAGTAGTGCCCTCCAATGAAGAAATTTAAGTCCCAAGGCAGATATGGTTCTGGGAAAGACCCCACTGGTAAATGGCTGATTCCTTGTCCTAGAGGAAGAAATCTTAGGTCTATAGATACTAAGTAAGGCACCTCCCAACTCTGAACCCCTTTCACCTGCTTATAACATTGCACCTCTTTTGTCTACAGTGGTTTAAAATACCTATTCTTGGGTCCTGCCCTCATGGATCCTGAGTTTCTGATTCAGTGGGTTTAGGGGTGGTCTAGGGGGTCCATATTTTCATCAAAAGTCTTAGTGACTTTGAAAATCTCTCTCTCTCTCTCTCTCACATACACACACACACCCATACCCACCCACCCCATACACACAATCAATCCAGTCCAGTTAAGCTGAGGAATGAATGGGTGCTGGTGGAAGCAGCCTGGTATTTACATCACATAGCAACATAACACAGATAAATGGGTTTAACTTTATAATGTGTAACTATCTTTTGTTGTTGATTGAGGAAGGGAATTATACCATCAATCTCATCACTCAGAAGTATTGATTTTCTAGAATCTAGAATGGAAGGAGGCTTTGGGAGATGATCTGACCCATAGGCAAAGACAATCATGTCTGCCTAAACATAGGAGAAGCTATCCTATTTCTTCCTTTTTTAAAAAATTCATTTTTATTTATTTGACTGTGCTGGGTCTTAGTTGTGGCGTGTAGAATCTTGAGTTGCAACATGTGAACTCTTAGTTGAAGCAAGTGGGATCTAGTTCTCTGACCAGGGATTGAACCTGGGCCTCCTGCATTAGGAACATGGGGTTGTGGCCACTGAACCATAATGAAGTCTCTATCCTATTTCTAAAGGCTCTAAAAGTTGGCAATTTAAAAATCTGGTTTAACCACCCATTAATCTCCAAATTTGGAATTTACTACCTTTGTGAGTAAAAATCGAAGCCCAACAATTTATGTTCCTGATTTTCACATTTTTGGTGTGTTTTGCACATTCACATCATGTAAAATTAAAAAGGGACAGAAAGTACAAAGTGACTATTTCCCTGCTTTTCCTGCCTTAATTTAGTTCACTTCCCTGGGGCCCAATATTTTAAAAAAGTTTTTTTAATTGAAGTAAAGCATATTTACATAAGACATAAAATTCATTGTTTTAACCATTTTAACGTGTATAACTCAGTGATTTTTAGTATATTCAGTGTTTTGTAAACATCAATCCTATCTAATTTCAGAATGTCCCATCATGTCAAAATGAAACTTTATACACCTCCCAATTCCCACTCCCCTAACTCCCTGGCAACCATTGCAGTGAACATTTAATATAAGCAGGATTATATAATATGCTCTCATTTAGCATAATGTTTCTAAGATTCATCCATGTTGTAGTGCATATCAGACCTTCATTCCTTTTTATGACTCAATAGTATTCCATTGCATAGATACACCACATTTTGTTCATCCATTCATCAATTGCTGAATATTTCAGTTGTTTCCTTCTTTCCACTATTATAAATAATGCTGCTGTGAATACCCATGTGCGAATTTGTGTGTGGATGAATAGAATTGCTGGGTCAACGAAATGTCTCTGTTTAATTTTTGAGGGACTGCTGATGTATTCCACAGTGACTGTATCATTTCCTATTCCCACCAGCAGTGTTTGAAGTTGTAATTTCTCTGTATCCTTACTAACACTCATTATTTTCTGTTTTTGTTTTTTGATTGCTTTCCTAGAAGGTGTTCATTGCTAGTATCTGGAAGAACAACTGGTTTTTATATTAATTATATTGATCTTGTATTCTGTAACTTTGCTGAATTNGTTGTAATTTCTCTGTATCCTTACTAACACTCATTATTTTCTGTTTTTGTTTTTTGATTGCTTTCCTAGAAGGTGTTCATTGCTAGTATCTGGAAGAACAACTGGTTTTTATATTAATTATATTGATCTTGTATTCTGTAACTTTGCTGAATTTTTTTTTATGTCTCATAGGTTTTTGGTGGATTTTTCTTAGTGGTTTCAATATATAAAATCACGTTTTCTGTGAATGGATATAGTTTTACTTCTTGTTTTCCAGTCTGAATGTCTTTTATTTCTTTTCTGTACCTAATTGCAGTAGTTAGAGTTTCCAGCATAGTGTTGAATAGAAATGGTGACCCTTTTCTTTTTCCTGATCTTAGGGGGAAATCTTTCATTGAATATGGTGTTAGCTGTGGGTTTTTCATAGATACAGCAGAAATGCTTGTGTGTATTCTTTTAGAGATAGTATATTCATATATGAGAAAATATATTAACATAACTATTAACCTATATACACTGGTCTGTACTTTGCTTTATTTAGCTAACAATATACCTTGGAGATCTTTCTAAATTAGTACTTAAAGAATTTCTTAATTAAAAAAAAAAGATGATTGCTTGACCATTTGCAATAGCCAAACATGGAAGTAACCTAAATATCCATTGACAGGGGAGTGGATAAAGAAGGTATAGTACATATTCACAGTGGAAAATTATGCAGCCACTATAAAGAATGAAATAATGCTGTTTGCAGCAACATGAATGGACCTAGAGACTCAGCAACATGAAGGGGGCTCAGGGATGAGAGTGCTTGTGTGTACACATGCGTGTGCCCAGGGGCACAAAGGGTGACAGAAGTAAGTCAGAGGAGGAGAAATATCACATGACATCCTTTATAAGTGGAATGTAAAAAGAGATGATGCAAATGGCTTACTTACAAAACAGAAAGAGACTCACAAACTTAGAGAATGAACTTATGGTTGCTAGAGGGAAAGACGGGGAAAAGGGATAGTTAGGGAGTTTGGGATGGAAGTGTTCACATTGCTATATNAGATCATTTGCTCGAAACTGGTGTAAAACCCAATTGCTATCTCTACTCGACCCCAACCAAATTCACAAGGCTGTTCTTCAGTGAGCTCCTCTCTAACTTACACATGTGAGGATAAGGTTTAGGGACAGAACTGCTAGGATCAGAATGGTAGCTTTCTCTGGGTGGAAAGACCTCTCTAGGGAGACTTTCTAAGAAAAGTTATAATGGGTATGCAAAATCTAAAGGAACAGAAAATGATTCCCATATAAAACAGGCTGCAAGAACTATTTACTGGATACAGAGCTTTTGTCTGGGATGATGTGAAAGCTCTGGAAATGGATAATGGTGATGGTTGCACAACATCACAAGCATACTTAAATACTTAACGCCGCTGAATTGTACACTTAACAATGGATACAATGGGGCTCCCTTGGTGGCTCAGTGATAAAGAATCCACCTGCCAACACAGGAGACGACGGGTCTGATCCCTGATCCAGGAAGATCCCACATGCCTTAGAGCAACTAAGCCTGTGCACCACAGCTATTGATCCTGTGCTCTAGAGCCCAGGAGCCACAGCCACTGAGCCCATGTGCTGCAGCCGCTGAAGCCTGCACGCCCTGCATCCCGTGGTTCACAGTACGAGAAGACAACGCAATGAGGAGCCCATGCATCACAGCTGGAGAGTAGCTGCTGCTCACTGCAACTAGAAGAAAGCCCACGTGGCAATGAAGACTCAGCACAGCCAAAAATAAACAAATAAGTAAAATTATTATTTCTTTAACAGCTACAAGTTAACTTTTATGTTATATCTATTGTATCACATTTTTAAAAAAAGCTAAGAAAAGCATTGGGTCACATCATTTCTGTGCATAAACTGCTCACTGTCCTCCCATCACTCAGAATAAAATGTAAATTTCTTACCAAGGCTTATAACACACTGCACAATCTAGCTCTCACCCCTCTTCCACCTGACTTGTGCCTCTGCCACTCTGTCACTTTGACCTCCTTTCTCTTTATCAAACCTTGAGCTAAGAGGCTTTTCCCAGTTCTCCTGCTGGACCCAATCTCGTCCTTTAAGTCTCAACTCAAATTTATCTTCTCAGAGCTGTTGCTGTTTAGCTGCTCAGTCATGCCAACTCTTTGCAACCCCATGGGCTATAGCCTGCCAGGCTCCTCTGCCCATGGGGTTTCCCAGGCAAGAATACTGAAGTCAGTAACCATTCCCTTCTCCAGGGGATCTTCCCAACCCAGGGTGTGAACCCATGTCCCCTGCTTGGCAGGCACATTCCTTACTGCTGAGACACCAGGGAAACTCTTCTTCTCAGGGAAACCTTCCTTAAGTAGCCTCCCCAAGTCTGTCTATCTCTCCTTCCTCCATGCTCTGTTTATTTCCTTCCCAGTACTTACTACAAGCAGTAATTCTTTTTCACTGTTTTACTGCCTGCCTCTCCCAGTAGAAGTAAGCTCCAAGGTGGTGAGCTCCTTCTCTGTTTCGTTTACCCTCTGTGCCTAAACACCGGTATACTATCTGGTACAGAGCAAGCCTTTGAAAAATATTTATTGAATAAATAAATAGAGCAATCTCAAGTGTCAAGGAGTGAGCCTTAATTGCAATTTTAACTACATTAAGCTTGCATTTAAACATTCATTTTGCAGTTGGTTTTCTAATAAAAAATAATAGCCCTCATTGGCCTAGTTTCATACTAATGATTTTTACAAGACTCTTTCCCACATGGAAGTGTGATATGGAAAAAAAAAAAAANTTGTGTCTGACTCCTTGTACCCCCATGGACTATACAGACTATGGAATTCTCCAGGGAGGATGCTGGAATGGGTAGCCATTCCCTTCTGCAGGGGATTTTTCCAACCCAGGGATCAAACCCAGGTCTCTCGCATTGCAGGCGGATTCTTTACCAGCTGAGCTACATTGTGTAGGGCATGACAAAAATTATTGAAGAAAATAGGATCTTTCATTCACCTCATTTTCCTACTTCTGTTGTATAAATACTTGAGCAAAAGAAAAAAGTATACAAAAAACTCCTGACTCTATTTCTTCCAACTTTTTAAATTTCAAACACATGCAAGAATTGGAAGAATTGTACAAGGTAACTTAAATAATAATTGCCCAGATTAACCAGTTGTTAACATTTTGCCATCTTTATCTATGATAATATGTTTGTTTGCTCTGTTTGCTGAATCATGTGAAAGCAAATTGTGGATTTCTAGACATTTCAGCCCTAAAAATAAGAATGTTCTCCTACTTAACCACAATATTATATCACATAGAAACTTAACTGTTTATTCCTAAATATCGTCAAATAGTTGATCCATATTCAGTTTTTAACATTTGTCCCCAGAATGTCTTTTCACATTTTTTTTTTCATTTTTCCCTTAGCTAAGATTCAATCAGAGTCTACGTATTGCATTTTGGTTGTTGTCTCTCTCAAGTCCCTTTTATCTAGAACAGTTCCTGCATCTTTTTTTTTTTTTTTTTTAAATAATGACTTTTTGAAGAGACGAATGTCCCACATTCTGACTTTGTCTGATTTTTTGTCATGGTATTATTTACTCTGTTTATTCCCAATATTTTCTATAAATTTAGAGGCTAATCCTGAAGATACAAGTTATCTTTGGGACAGCGTTTGGTGAGTGGATCTATATACTGTGGCATCCTATCAGGAGGCATATGACATCGTTATTCTGCTATTAATGATGCTTAGTTTTATCGCTTTTTAAAAGTAATGTCCTTTAGAATTCTCCATTGAAAAGGTACAATTTCCCCCTTTAAACTCTGAAAGTTACTCCTTTAATCATTAGAGAACGTCAGAGACATGGGTTTGGAGGAGAGGGGTTGGAAATCTATTTGCTTCTTTTCTTTTTTATATATCTCAGCTCCAAACAGTGGTTCAGACAGCTTTTAGTTACAAATAGAAATCCAGTGGCAAGCATGCAATAGATCAGGTAACGTTCTATAATCTGGACTGCTGCTGCTGTTGCTGCCGCTTCAGTCATGTCCAACTCTCTGCAACCCCAGAGACGGCAGCCCACCAGGCTCCCCCGTCCCTGGGATTCTCCAGGCAAGGACCCTGGAGTGGGTTGCCATTTCCTTCTCCAATGCATGACAGTGAAAAGTGAAAGTGAAGTTGCTTAGTTGTGTCCGACTCTCAGCAACCCCATGAACTGCAGCCCACCAGGCTCCTCTGCCCATGGGATTTTTCCAGGCAAGAGTACTGGAGTGGGGTGCCATTGCCTTCTGGACTAGTAGAGCATGATTAGCCCCTTACTCTGGGATCAGTGGAAAGTTCATTGCATTTGAAATCAAAACTAGGGGTCACAGCTTGAGTTTCTAATCTGCCACGAACTAGCCACATGACCTTAAATCATTTATATTCTCTGGGCTTCAGTTCATTCATCCCTGACTCCAGATGNGCCTTCTGGACTAGTAGAGCATGATTAGCCCCTTACTCTGGGATCAGTGGAAAGTTCATTGCATTTGAAATCAAAACTAGGGGTCACAGCTTGAGTTTCTAATCTGCCACGAACTAGCCACATGACCTTAAATCATTTATATTCTCTGGGCTTCAGTTCATTCATCCCTGACTCCAGATGGTTTTTAGAGTTCCCTGTGGCTCTGATGATTCTGCGGTTTTACTCCATTTCGCTTAGTGAAAAATAGTAGATCACATTCACTAGATGAGGGAACTTTTATTTCTCCGCAAAATTGAAAAACTTGGGAATTTCATTTGATCCCATGATGAGGGAATAACTATTCCATGTAGCTGTTCAGTAAGTGTTCTTGTGAATCAGGATAGTAGTTTTGATGTGTGGAGTTTTGTTTTTATTATAATATTTTATTTTTGTTTGTGTTTCTTCTCCATGACCCAAGAAAATTGTTGAGCAGTTAGGTTACTTTTTCTTTGTCCTATTGGTTTTGTGACCCTCCAGTCCCTCAGAATGTGAACTTACTTGAAAATAGGGTTGTTGTAGATGTTATTAGTCAAGTTAAAATGAGGATAGTAGAGTGGGCTTTAATCCAGTATGACTGGTGTTCTCATAAAAAAGGAAAATGTGGACAGCACACACACACAGGAAGAATGCCATGTGAAATTGAAGGCAGAGACTGAGGCGATCAATCTATAAGCCAAGCAATACCACAGATTGCAGGAAGAGCCCCAGAAGCCAAAAGAACCTGGAACAAATTCTCTTTCACAGTTTTCAGAGGGACCAGTCCCTGCTGACACCTTAATCTTGGGTTTGTAGCCTCCAAACTATGAGTAAATCTCTGTGCTTTAAACAAATGGATACATGTGGTATCCCTGATCTGGCAATCAGTTCCTTGAGGAATTATAATAGCCTATAGGAAAAGTAAGGAAATGACAAATTTTTCTCTTTTTTAAAGAAATTATTGAAAAAAATTGAAGTATAGGGCTTCCATGGTGGCTCAGTGGTGGGGAGTCCCTGCCAATGCTGGACACACAGGTTCAAGCCCTGGTCTGGGGACTCCAGCATGCTGCAGGGTGACTAAGCTCATGCACCAGGAATGTTGAGTCCCTGTGCCATAGCTACTGAAGTCTGTGCACCCTAGAGCCCGTACTCCATGTAAGAGAAGCCTCCACAATGAGAGACCCATGCACTGCACCTAAAGAGTAGCCTCTGCTTGCCACAACTAGAGAAACACCTGTACAGCAACAAGACCCAGAACAGCCAAAAGTAAATAAATAAAATTTTAAAATCTCTTTAAAAGGTTCAAGTATAGTTAATTTACAATGTGTTAGTTTCAACTTTACAGCAAAGTGATTCATACATATATGAATGTTCTTTTTCAGAATATTTCGCATTATAGGTTACAATAAGATATGGACTATAGTTCTCTGTGCCATATAGTAGGTCGCTGTTGTTCAAGTATTTTATTTATCATAGTATGTATATGTTAATCCTAAACTCCTAAGTTATCTCTCCCCCTCTCCCACCTCCCGCAGGCTTTTCTCTTGTGCAAATGTCAGAACTGTTAACCAGACTGGAAATATATGTATGTATTCATGCAAATTCTGTCTCAGACCAGATAACATTTTCTGAACCATTCATGGGATACTTTACCGCTATTGAGTCTCTAGTAGGTTTTGTGCATCCGTACATACGCACATGTGTGTACTCTCAGGCATGTGTATATAAATGTCAGCCTCATCCTTTCAATAGATTCTGACTCTTGATACCAAGGAGACAGACTGGAACTCATTATTCTCTAACTGAATTTAAATATCCTAGTTGTTTCAGGCTACATATGGTCACATCCCAATAAAAAAATTATAATCAGACTTTTGAGTAAAAATCTTAATAATTGCTCACACATCCGATATAGAGCAAGATACCAGCCATGGAAAGATACAGTATAAAGGAACCTGGTTAAGTAGAAAATTTGTATGCAGAATGCAGATGATCTCCTAAAATTTTCCATTCATCTTCAAGTTTTGCCATAATCTTAGAGTGTGCAGCTCTTGGTACATATTATACTTCAATAGATAGTTTAAAAAGCACACAAAAATAGAAAATGCTTTTATTTGGTTCAGATGAGTGGCTTCGGAAAACTTTATGGATCTAGTGGTTTTATGATCATTTCTTCATCTGTTCCAACAATATGATGTGTTTGTTCTTCTTTGGAGGAATTTCCTTACCTGTGCCCTGATATTACTCTGGTTCTTCTGTTTATAAAATGCTACCAATCTAACATAAATAATAGCAGGAGTACTTAGTGCTAGCATGAATTTTTCAAACATGACCTTTCAAGGTTGACAATCTGACATAAGCCTTCACCAGTGATTGCTATTTAATAACAAAATCATCTTGCAAATGGAACAAACAAGTCTGACTTTTGTTATAAAAAATATTTAACTGTCCACGTCTTAGATTATATACTGTGATAAGAACAGAAGACTTAACCAGAGAGTTGATGGATATGAATAAAAAGGGGGCAGTAATGGGATTTTTAATTTCACTGATGAGTAGAAGTTCAAGTATATCTTCATGTCTACAATTAATGCCCTTGTAAATGTAAGCAGAATGCACTTATCTACCTGAAAAGAAGCCCATCGTGCAAAAATAAAGATTTGGAGATAGTTCTGTTTTATAAAAATATAAAGTGAGTAGTGATAAGTGAGAAACGTGTGTTTGTCCTAAAGACCACTGTGGTCAGTTCAGTCCAGCAGCCAAAGGGTTACTACCAAACTCTTACACTCATGGAGTTAGGTACACAGTTGGAACTGAAAAATCATTACCCAGATATTATACACACGTCTCAACTTCTGTGGTGGTGTAGAAAGAACAGAGATTTCAGAATCTCACACTCAGATTCACTGTGTTAGAAAGACAAACTAATGGAAACCAAAATGAAATTCTACAAGCCCAAAGAACATAACATTGACACTATCAACCTAAAACACTGCCTTTGCCCAGTCTCATGGAAGCTCTAATAAACATTGGAGGAAGCGCTCATCTAGGGGTAAAGTGTATTCTATAAAAATGGTCCTTTCTTTCGAGATGCTTCTGGTGTGATCAGCTCTTATCTCACAAAAGTTTCCAAAAATGATTCCATAGTCCAGGATTTGTCTTTTCAAGTATGTGTCCTAAGAGCCCAACTCTGCAGCTCCATGTTCAAACCCCACAGAGATATAAGCAGGACTGTGAATGTTACCAACTTGATAATAACCAGTAATCAAATTTAATCTATTTCTGATATAATAATATCAGAGTAATGATAGAATATTACAGTGTTTTGCTTCAAAAATGCCCGTTTTTTAATGATCTCTTTTCATGTATGTCAGTTCAGATTATTCAAGACATTTATCAGTGTCTATCAGACATTGTTCCACTTACTTGATTTTGCTTAGAGCCAAGTGTGCCTATGAAAATCTATGCTGAACTGGGTTCTTAAATTGTGATAGCAAGTTTCTCAAGTTTATATGTCTGGGAAACAACTATTTTGGTATTTATTAATCCATTTCTTTAAAAAAATATTTGTTGGAATATAGTTGTTTTATAGTATTGTGTTGGTTTCTACTGTACAGCAAATTGGATCAGTTATACGTATTATTTCCTTTTTTGGATTTCCTTCCCATTTAGATCACTGCAGAGTACTGAGTAGAGTTCCCTGTGTTGTACAGTGGGTTCTTGTTAGTTACCTATTTATACACAGTAGTGTGTATATGTCAGTTCAAATATCCCAGTTCATCCCACCCCCTCTCCCCCCTTGGTATCCATACATTTGTTCTCTACATCTGTGTCTCTATTTCTGCTTTGTAAATAAGGTTGTATATACCAGTTTTTTCAGATTCCACATATGTAAATTAATATACAATATTTGTTTATCTCTTTCTGACTTACTTTGTATAACAGTCTCTAGGACTAATCCATTTCTTTCATTATTTTATGACTAGTGTGGGCTGCCAAGTACAAACTCAATGAAACTTTATAAAGATGGGGAAAGATTAACTATTTAACATAATNCAGTCTCTAGGACTAATCCATTTCTTTCATTATTTTATGACTAGTGTGGGCTGCCAAGTACAAACTCAATGAAACTTTATAAAGATGGGGAAAGATTAACTATTTAACATAATGAATTATTCCTGCTTTGTTCACAGTGACAATCTGTGTTAAGACACCCTAAGACGTACCCTGGGTTTAGACTTTTTTCCCTCTAAACTCTAGTGTTAGCAGATGTGCAGAGACTCAAGAAGACAATGTCGGTGAAGTATCAGCTAGTCNTATGACTAGTGTGGGCTGCCAAGTACAAACTCAACGAAACTTTATAAAGATGGGGAAAGATTAACTATTTAACATAATGAATTATTCCCGCTTTGTTCACAGTGACAATCTGTGTTAAGAACACCCTAAGACGTACCCTGGGTTTAGACTTTTGAGACTCAAGAAGACAATGTCGGTGAAGTATCAGCTAGTTCCCCAAAGACCCCAGACTTGTATATATTCCAGCAACCCAGAACCACATCCTTCTGACCCAGCAATAGGAGAGGCCAAAGGTGGGAGGGTTCCTTTTCCATCTACTTACTGGAAGACGTGTGTTCCTGTGTCTCTTTAAGGGTTAGGTGGATGTTTATAGTATGTGTAAGCATGCACCCTGCTGAAACTGGTGTGAGCGACTCGTCCAGATAATCTCCCATTCGTTCCTTCAAACTTCAGCTTGAATATCCCTTTTTCTGGAAAGCCTTTTCTATCAGCCTAAGGTGGGACGTGGGTCCAGGCTGCCATATTGCATAACTGCATTCTTTTCCCTTTCAAGTTATTACAAAATCTTGAGTATAGTTCCCTGTGCTATACAGCAGATCCTTGTTTATCTATTTTATAGATAGTAGTGTATGTATATTACTCACCAATTCCTAATTTATTTCTCCCCTCACCTTTCCCTTTTGGTAACCACCAGTTTTTTATATTTGAGTCTCTTTCTGTGTTGTAAATAAGTTTTTTTTGTTTTTTCAGATTCCCCATATAAGTGATACATGTGGTATTTGTCTTTCTCTGATTTATTTCACTTGCTATGATAATCTTTAGGTCAATCTATTTTTCTACAAATGGCATCATTTCATTTCATTGTATGGCTGAGTAATATTACATTGTGTGTGTGTGTGTGTGTGTGTGTGTGTGTGTGTGTAAAGACCACATCTTCTCTACCCATTCCACTGTTGATGGACATTCAGGTTGCTTCCATGTCTTGGCTATTGTAAATAGTGCTACAACGAACATGGAGGTGAATGTATTTTTTCAAATTATGGTTTTCTTTGGATATATGATCAGGAATTGTATTGCAGGACACACATGCCCTTCTTATGTGTTAGAGCTTTCACTGATTCTGCCCTGCTGAACTGTAACTGTTTTCTTGTCTACCTTCCCTCCTCAAAACAGGGACCTATTGTTTATAATAGCCAGGACATGGAAGCAACCTAGATGTCCATCAGCAGATGAATGGATAAGAAACCTATGGTACATATACACAATGGAGTATTACTCAGTCATTAAAAAGAATACATTTGAATCAGTTCTAATGAGGTGGATGAAACTGGAGCCTATTATACANGCAGCACTGTTTATAATAGCCAGGACATGGAAGCAACCTAGATGTCCATCAGCAGATGAATGGATAAGAAACCTATGGTGCATATACACAATGGAGTATTACTCAGTCATTAAAAAGAATACATTTGAATCAGTTCTAATGAGGTGGATGAAACTGGAGCCTATTATACAGAGTGAAGTAAGCCAGAAAGAAAAACACCAATACAGTATACTAATGCATATATATGGAATTTAGAAAGATGGTAACGATAACCCTGCATGCGAGACAGCAAAAGAGACACAGATGTATAGAACAGTCTTTTGGACTCTGTGAGAGAGGGAGAGGATGGGATGATTTGGAAGAATGGCATTGAAACATGTATACTATTATATAAGAAATGAATCGCCAGTCTAGGTTCAATGCAGGATACAGGATGCTCGGGGCTGGTGCACTGGGATGACCCAGAGAGATGGTATGGGGAGGAAGGTGGGAGGGGGGTTCAGGAGTGGGAACACATGTATACCTGTGGCAGATTCATGTTGATGTATGGCAAAACCAATACAGTATTGTAAAGTAAAATAAAGAAAAAAAAAAAGAACAGGGACCTGTGATGTTGAACCTGATAGAGTATGTGCTCAGTAAAGGGTAAACAGAGTTGAGTTCCATACCTCTAGATGGAATATCCCCTGATTTACAGGCCTGAGCAAGCAGTTGTCATAGTCTTATTTTGGGAGAGGGGCACTACCTGCATTAGGGGTCTCCCTATTCCTTGTCATTTTGAGTGACAGACCTTGTCATTTTGAGTGACAGGGGTCTACCTCCTGCCGACCTCTGTACCCTGTGAGTCTTTTGAGAGAATTGGGCTGCCAGAGGGGCTGGAATGGGAGAGAGAGGCTGAATAAACCCGTTCTCTAGCCTTGGTTGGATGCCTGGATTTTTATAAAAGCATGTCCAGTCCCTTCCACACCCTTTCTCTTTTCTGAAGGGTCAGTCCTGAAGTTCAGTTATTAATGGCAGAAGATTATGTAATCAGTAAGGTCTGATTTGTTATTTATTTGTTTAATATTTTCTGAGTACATACACACATATATGTATCAAAATCAGTGAAATAAAAGCTGGTTCTGCTTTGTGGAAAACAAGTCTTTTTGATGTAGTACATTTTTCTATTAAAAAGAAAAAGAAAAACTGATTTTCAGAGTCCTGCCAACAGCAGTCTAAATCTAAGTGCTAGATTTGCAAATAGGCTTATATTCGAATTTAGAGAATATGCATATTCAGAGACATATTATTCAGGAAATATTTGGTTATCTTCAGACTTAGTAAAACTTATGGCTAAAAATAAGAGAGGTAACATATAAATAGTGGGGAAAGTTAGGGAAGATGAAGCAGTCATTACAAAAATAGAAAAGAGAGGAAGAGGTAAGGGGAACTGTGTGTTATTTTCTGTTTTGGTTCATGTCTTCACCAATATCTGAAATTAAATTCAATGTAACAGATATTAACTGGGTGCCCAGCACCCAGGGGTCAAAAGATACAATAGCAGCCTCCACATTTTTGGAGTTGAATAGACTGGATATAATGACAGATTGCCCAGCATTCTTTCCTCCAGGTTATTAAGTCATGATGTAGTCTAGGGTTTGGACTCAGTTCCAGGGGTGGCTTCTGATTGGTCTAAGCCTGTCATGGTAGCTCCGCCTCCTCCCAAGGAATTCCTCAGGCCACAGTGGCTGATTCAGGAATGATTTTGTGACCCAGTTTAGTCCAAGAAACATAAAAACCAATGTTCTGAAGGCCCCGGGGAGAGTTTCCTGATTCCTAAGACAGAGAATAGACCATAGGTGTTCTTCCTAGGGCCCCAGCTGAGTACGGGTAGGAGACCCACAAGCTCTGCAGCTGCTTGCTATTTTTCTGAGAATGAAAGTGATGAGCAAAGAACAGCAGAGTCAATAAAAATCTCTGAGAAATGGATAGAGAACTCTGATCAGGCCTTGCCTCAATTTACACTTATACTTAATTTTATTTTATAAATTAACAGATCTTTTTTTATTGTCTAGGGTAGCTTGCAGAGAAGGCAATGGCAACCCACTCCAGTACTCTTGCCTGGAAGATCCCGTGGATGAAGGAGCCTGGTAGGCTACAATCCATGGGGTCGCGAAGAGTCAGACACGACTGAAGCGACTTAGCAGACTTAGCAGGGTAACTTGAGTTGACTTTTTTTTTTTTCATTCTAACAGATGCAGTTGATAAGGACACTGATACTTACAACACTTATCAGAATATGATAAATAATATAAAGTTTATGCTGAAGAACAAAACAGAATCTGTCAGGAAGGGGATCCTGTTACTTGCAATCATGGAGTGCAATTTTAGGGATATTATGAATTTGAGATTAAACTAGGCTTATAAGAAGGAATTAATACCCGATGGAACAAATAGCAAAAATTAAATAAGAAAAACCTAAGTTAAAAATGAATCATAGAACTCGAGAGTTAGAAGAGATCTCAAAGCTTAGATAGGAAACCCCCTAGATTTCCTGAGCCCAAATAGGTCCGGAGAGGCTGAGTGACTTGCCCCAGGTCACAGAACTGAGTTGAGCAAGTTGGGAACCCAGTTTTCTTGAATTCCGAATGGGGTTCTTGCTGATGCATTACACATAATTTCCTCTCTAAAGATAGGAAAAGAAATAGGAAAATGGTATTTTGAAATGTCAGCCTAGGAAGAAGAGTGAGGAAAAGGCTGCATTTTCATTGAACGGGGCTTTAAAAAGCTCATAATAGACATTTTGGATGTTTTGTTTTTAAATAAGACTGTGGCCTTTACCAAAAGGTTGAGCATATGCTGCAGTGTAGAACCACCTGGATGTAGCATTGTTGCTAAGTGCTCCACCTAAAGTAAGGCAGTGTTGGTTCAGTGCTTTCTCACCCCAAACCTGTGACAGTCCCCGCCACCCTCAGCTGTCAATCATCTGGCTCTCACTAGAGTTAGAGTATGCATTCTTTGACAAGATCAAAAATGAGTCCAAAGAGGTCAGAGCAATAGTGTGTTTAGCTTGGTGTCTGCATTGAGTTACTTTTTTCTCTCTTCTTCCCACGTATTAAGGTAGGTAGGAGATTGTAATAGAACTGGAAATGCTGAAACTACAATACAGTGAATCCCTGGAGTTAGAACTGTGTTCTGGTCTCGGGTGTTCTATTTTAATTGCTCGAAGATCTTAAACACTTTGTTTAATCTGAGTTTCTATTTCCTTGTCTGTTAAACTAACAACTGCCTTGCCTACCTTTCGGGGTTGTAATGAAGATCAAAAGAGCTCATGATTGTGAAACGCAGAGGGTGATTTCTACAGCCCTTCATGGTCCTCAATTTAAAGATTAGGGAGCCGGGTATATTCCCAGGTAGACCAGCCCCTGTCTAAGAATGGTGAGGTTTGACCACCAGGATAGACACTTAGAATTACATTCAAAACAGCCACCAGATTTGCTAGATTTATTCAACAACTACCTAATGAAGCATAATGAATACTGGATTCTAGCATCCCTCTTAAACATTATATAAATGCCAAGAGAGATCAGTATGAACAATCTAAAAGACTGAAGCCCATTTTAAAATCAGTTTCCAAGCACTGTTTGGCTTTTTAGCTAAAGGAAAGAGAAACACTCAAAGAATGACTAGGAAGTTCAATGAAGGAAATGAAAATGATTTCTTGTGGACTTGCATTAATAGTACAGAACCTCAACACATCATCCTCTTCTTCAGACCTCTCCCCAGTTCTTTTCCGAGTTTGTGAGCCTTGCAACTTGAACACTTGAGGTTTTCACTCACGCTTAGCTGGTCCCCTGGGTTAATGATTTAAATGATGTGTTTCCTCAGCCAGAAGGACTATGATATCTTGTGATCCACCATATCGACATGCTATCCATGTGTTTGTCTGTTTGCCACTTTCACAGAAGGATTTGAAGCAATTTATACAAATATATGTTCTGTCCAAGAAAAAAACAAAGTGGAGTGAGTTAGGAGAAAGGAAAAAAAAATATGGATAAGGAAATGTGATAAACTGCCAGATATATATATATATATATACACACACACACACCCAATAGCCCAACTCAGTTGCCAGCAGTGAGAGAAAAAAGAAAAGGAAATAAATAAATAAAGACTCTAAGCTTTCTAGAAGCCAGAGCAAAGGCAAGTCTTCACTACCTGGTGATTGCCATTCGGTTTATACTCAGCAGCCTGTGCTGGGCCGAAGCGAAGAGGCAGAAGGCAAGCTTGGCTTACAGCCAGTGGAGCATACTCTTAGGGAGCCGTACTAGTGAAAGCATTAAATTGCACCCTGAACTCTAAATATTCACTTTTAAAAACATCCATCTGTCTACCACCCACGAGCCCAGTGGAATGATTGCTTAACTTCTCCAGTGAATACCCGATCCACACCCTCTCCTACCCCAAGCAAAGTGGGTTACATCCAAATTCAAAGGCTGCCTTTGCTCCCACGGAAGCCACTTGAACGTCTGCTGCCCTTGGTAATTCACTACCCTAGGCAACTGCTTGTTCCATCTTTGTTCTTTTCCCAGCCAGAGGCATTGTTCCAACTTATTTCTGTGAGTTAAATCTTCTCAGATACACAGGAGCCTATTCCCAGAGTTCACTCATTAGTCAAGTCTGTTTTTTCACTAACCAATGACATTCTTTTGTAAACTAGCTAAAGAAATGTGAGCTTAGCTAATTTGTCAAAACAAGTCTTGAAATCATAGTAATATTATGTTTTCATAGAAAGTACTTCTCTAGAGTTGAGGGTTGGAGTGTATATATGTGAATGATGCAAATGGTGATGGAATTTTAGGAATGTGTATTGATCGTTGTGTCCATCTCCCTAGGTTTTCTCTTCTCTTCCAGTGTATCATTTAAATTTTTTAAAATTAATTTTTATTGGAATTTAGTTACTTTACAATGTTGTATTAGTTTCTGCTGTACAGCAAGGTGAATCAGCCATATGTGCACATAAATCCCCTCTTTTATAGATTTCCTACCAATTTAGGTCACCACAGAGCCTTGAGTAAACTTTCCTGTGCTATATGGTAGGCTCCCATTAGTTACCTATTTTATAGATAGTACCCCAATCTCAACCCCAATGTCAACCCCAGTCTCCCAGTTCACGTCCCCACCTGGTGTCCATATGTTTGCTCCCTATGTCTTGTCTCTATCTTATGCAAATAAAATCATCTATGTCATTTTTCTAGATTCCACATATATGCATTAATATACAGTTTATCTTTACAAAGTGTCTTTATATTGGAGTATAGCTGATTAATCAGCAAAACAATGTTGTTTTAGTTTCAGGTGTACAGCAAAGGGATTCAGTTGTACATATACATGTATCTAGTATTTTTCAAGTTCTTTTCCCATTTAGGTTATTACAGAATATTGAGCCGAGTTCCTATACTATAAGGCAGGTCCTGATTGGTTACCTAGTTTAAATACAGCAGTGTATACATGCCAATCTCAAACTCCCAGTATATCCCTCCCTGCCACCCTTTCCCCCTGATAACCTTAAATTTCCAGTGTACCTGTTTGTCAGCTGAGCTATATAAACAACCTTGTTCCTAGCTGAAAGGTCTGTGAAATGTCAGGGCCATGGGTGGACCTGGGAGGTAAGACTGAGACATGGGAAGTAGACCAAGAATGGGTGACACCATTTGGGCAGCTAGACTTAGCTGTGTCTGTAATCATTACTTTGTGATCATTTTTTATCACCATCTGCCTTACTAATAGTGTTTTTAAAACTTGGGTCTTAACTCAGCCCCTACAGAGTGTTTGTTTTAAACTATTTGGTCTATCTAACACGGGTGAGAAATTATCAGAACCTTGCAGAGAAAATTCTGTAATTCATTTACATAGACTTGAATGTTTCCTTTGGATGAACATATCATCACTTTTATTTTAGTCACAGTTTTCTTCCCTTGTTTTGATCTGCTGTTTGACTTTTTGCCTTGCCAACCCAGATTCAACTGTCTTCAGAGATATCTTTAGCGATCCTTTAAAAAAAATCAGCTCTCTTTTCTTTGGATAATTCTGCAACCTGGAGAATTAAAACAGCATTGTCTTGTTGGGCTGTTGACTCTTGTGCAGTCTTCAGAAAAGTAAATCATTTTCTCTTGGCTGATTAGGGTTTGTAGCAAGGTTTCCATGAACATATCCTCTTGGAAGAGTAGCAGTAATACTGTCTCTTTTTCTTTCCTATTCTTTGTAGTCCAGAATGTGGAGGATGTATAGGGGCTTTAAATGACTGAAATGCTCTATACCTTTAAAAATGCATTTCTGATTCAAAAGACTTTTTGTTGTTTTTGATAAACAGCACGGTTTAAGAAAAACTATTTTTTAAATCTATAAAACAGATATGTTTTATAGGTTTTGTTTTTTTCTGGAGTCAAATGTTTTTCTTGTCCATCTGTTGTCACAAACTTACAAATGAGAAATAACAATTATTATCAAAGCAGAATAACCAGAATAATAATCTCTAGTTTTGGAATAGGTTGTGCTACTTTGTATTTGTTTCATCTGAGAATGTCAGATATCAGTAGAAATCTTAATGCTTCTCTGAGGTTTTATCTTGTTTTATAGATTTTATGTTAATTTATAGATAAGGTTAATGATGTCCTCAGCAATTGATTAAGTCCTGGTATCATATTGCCATACCACAAAGGAAGATTTTAAAGCTCAAATTTAAGGATCAGAAGCATGATTTGTTATCAAACCACACTGGAAAAAGTTCCCTGACTTTGACACTAAGGCTGTGTTTATTTGACATAAGAATATGCTGGTTGACTGGTTAGCTTTTTCTCCACCTCTCAGGTCCTTTCTCCACATAATCAAATACTTTGTAGGCTGGAAAACAAGAGCTGTGATGTTCTCCCCAGACTTTTATCTTTAAAAAACAGGGATTATAATATTAATACTTATCGAGTGGTTTTGAGGAGGACATGAGAAAATATACAGGCTTTATGATAGACACTGGCACTTAGGAGATATTCAATTAATGTTAGTGACTGTTACCATTATGATCTGCTCATAGAGGAAAGAAAAGGAAGACTTCAAAATCCCTGACTCAGAGCAGGTTAAAAGAATGCTTGTAATTGGAGGTTTACTTTGAAAAAGAGGAAGTTCCTATTGTTTCTTCCAGGTGACTGGGAGAGCCAAAACACTATTCTGCAGATATACAATGCTTGGAACCAGAAATTCTGTCATATATTATTTTTTGCTGCTGCTGCTAAGTCAGTTCAGTTGTGTCTGACTCTGTGCGACCCCATAGACTGCAGCCCACCAGGCTCCCCCGTCCCTGGAATTCTCCAGGCAAGAACAATGGAGTGGGTTGCCATTTCCTTCCTCAATACATGAAAGTGAAAGGGAAGTCNCTGCCGTCTATGGGGTCGCACAGAGTCGGACATGACTGAAGCGACTTAGCAGCAGCAGCAGCTGGCATGAAAGCCCACTGTCTTTTTAATGAGACACAGATAACTTAAGTTTACCAAAGCTCAGCTTCACTTTTACAGGACAGGGTTATTTTTAAAATTCTCTACTACCTTAGACCATATATTTTTATTATGTGTTATGTAGCTCTAATATCGAAAAGTATTTTTACAAGATAATTTTATACCTTTCTTCTTGCTATTTCCTGCTTCCTTAATTGATAACCTAGCTAACGGAATTCTTTCTTTGAAGCGTTATGGCTTCCCTGTCAAAAGGGAGAGGTCAACAGGCTATAATTAATGCTGTCTTCATGGCTGGGATTATTATGCTTCCGTCCATCTTTCTTTCCTATAAGCAGAGCAACCCTCTATTATAGGGCTTACATGCCCTCCCAGGACAGACTGACCTTCAGCATGCTAATGAAATCAAGACATGCCCTTCAACACACAATTAAATTTCAGTGAAGTTTCAGAGGTTTTTCAGAAGTGACATCTTGAAGACAATTTCATCTGCAGAAGTTTCACAAATCACACACTGGCAAATTATCAGCCATACAGAGTCAACACTGTTCTCAGCTGGATCTTCTCAGGAAAACAGGCTAAAGTATTAACAGGAGGCTTTCCAAAAGGCTCCCTATGGCACCTTTGTTGAACAGATATTAAACCAAACAGCTGCTGATATGGAAACCGGCTGTTTGAACTCTAACTCAGTTAGATATGTTAATAGGGTAACCGATGATGTCTGAGAAACGTGATGCAGGAAATGACTAAACATTTAATGCTTATTATTCTGCAGTATTGCTGGGGCCAGTGAGGTGGTGGGGATGGTGTTGCGTGGGCACTAAACTGGGACCCAGGTCAGTGAGACTTGAAAGGGACCATTCCTTTGTCCTCTCTTCTAGAGTTTAAGGCATTATAAATATTAACTTGTCCAAGATCCTGCTTCAGAGCAATCATTGACAGGACAAATGAAACATTTTGCAACACCATAAAAAAAAAAAAAATCCTTTCAGCGCTGCAGAGCTAGTTTTATTATCCCACTTCCTAAAAAAGCCAAGAGGCCCCAATAGCTCTGGCAGAATCTTTGTGAAGGTGATGGAATTTGGCCCTTTAATGTCGCAAAAAGATGCGCACATGGATTTTGCAGGTTTATACCTCCACATAGATAAATGCAGAGCTTCACCCATATTTGAACTGTTTGACTTTTAAAATAAATACAGATACTACTGTATGGAATTTCTTTTAAAAGTACAAAAAGTTAAGACTATAAAAGTGCATTTGGGTTATGTGGTACAGTTGATCTTTCACAATATTAGAAAAATGAAAGAAAACATTCTCATTACAAATACTATCATTTTAAACCAGTACAAAAGCCATCAGTTGTGTTAAAATTTCAATAAGTACAAAATAAGTGCATTCCAACATAATTCAGGACCATGGATGACTATCTAAGAAATACTGCCCTTACTAAGCCAGGGGTCAGGCAGACCATGGCCAGAGTGTCAAATCCAGACCCCTAGCTGATCTGGGAGCTAAGGATGATTTTTATATTTTTTAAGAGTTAAAGGAAATAAATAATATAAAATTTTTAAACAAAGAATTGTAACAAAGAAAGCAAAGTAGAATCAATAACGACAATTCATGGCTAGCAAAGCATAACATATTTAACCACGCTTCAGCAGAAATACTTTGCCCACCCCTGGAATAAGCAGTTTGCTGTGCTGTGAGCAGAGCTGTGTTTTCCAGCAGACCACGCAAGGATGAATAAAAATCTCCCTGCCCCTCAGTACTTTATAATCTACTCTCAAGGGGCATAAGGCCAATAAGCTTGATTTTAAAGAAGATGGCATCAGATAAGGGCTTCAACGGAAGAGACACCAGGTTTGGTGGGAGTGGCTTCTTGAGAGGTGATTCAGATGTATCTTGATAAGAGATTTTGGGTGGGTGAAGTGAAGAGGGGTTCAGAGAGACTGAAATGCAAGGAGTGTTCTGGAACTAGTGGGTGACTTACTTTAAGAGGCACCTAAGTGGCTGGAGGGTGGTCTCTCAGATGGGAAACTGAGGCAAGAGTGTAGCATAGGACAGGGTAAGGAGTTGGTAGAAACCTAGAGATTCATTCTCTTAGAAGCCTGAAGGACAACAATGCATGCTTTTCCATGGGTGTCTGATGTAACTGCATTCTCCTATCTTTCCAGGGAAGTATTGGATTGTAATCAGTGACAAATGAGGGAACTAGCTCTCTTAGTCTGAAGATCCAGTAAATGAATGGCCTTTGGCTATGTCAATGAATAATGTTAATATATGCAGTCACCAAGTCACCATTAACAAAGCACTGCAGAGTTTCAGTCTTCTCATCAGAATTCCTTAAAGTCTTATTTTTAAGGCAGTTCAAACAGAGGCAAGGCAGACTAGGCTGCCAGGAACACAGAGTCCTGCCTCTGAGGGCGCCCCTGACTCGGTGCGTGACCTTCGGCAAAGCACTGCTCTCTATCTCAGCTGCCTTGGTAATAAAATGGGGATAACAGACCTTCGCCACCTCACAGGAGTGGGACGGAGCGCAATAAATGTCCGCCAAAAGCTTTCAAGATAAGTGCTCCTGGAAAATGAGTTGGAAAGAGTTCTCTTTCAAGAGTTCAAGAGGGGGGAAAAAAGATTTCAAAAGTCAAAATAGGTCACTATTTACAGCTTCTAAGAGTCAAAAGCTTTTCCACGCGGAAAGGATCACTGATGAATGAAACAGAGTCTGCAGATGGCTAGGGGTGCCCCTAGACCAGCAGGAGGGTTCTGTGACAGTGTTCTCTCACTTAATATGAGGGCAGAAATTGTTTGGGTTTAGGGTGGGACAGGATACTAAAGAGCAGACAGCACTGCCCTGCACGAGAGGGCTGTACGTGGCTGTAGTATCTACTTTCAGAGCTTGGAATATTCAGCCCAGCTCTCCTGTGCCTTACTCAATTGTGAAGGTACGTTTTCTTTCCTCTTCAGACGTTCATAATCTGTCCTAGAGAGAGACTGTGGTCGGGTCTAGGGGCATAAGAGCTGCCTCAGAGCTGACACATCCTATCGCCCTGCACATGGAGGGAGATGCTATCCAGTTGAAAATTCTGAAGTTTCTAAAGACAGTGGAAGGGGCCACCCCAAGGTATGCCCACCCCACCCCGGGAGCAGACCGCTGGGGACAGAAGACTAGAGTTGCTCTTTTCTGGAAAGTTCGTGGCAAACTATTTCTAGGAGTCTGCAGAGAATGCTCACTCTCTTTGTCCTCTCGTCCTTTTCCTCCTCTCCCTTCTTCTCCTTCCCCTCACTGTCTGCCCCAAGCCCTCCTCTCATTTCCTTTGTTGCTTAAAGAAATCGGTACATTAGAGTTGGCCAAACAGGACAAAGAGGCCGAGAGAGTTCAACTTGCACTTTGCTGTCTTGTTGGGAGGACATCAGCTCAAAACCACAAAGCCCTGAGTTTGACCCTAGTACTCTGTGGCTACAGATGACTCATCTAGATAATTATCAGATTGAATCTTCTCTATTGGTTTGATAACATCTGATGAGTGGAAAAAACTTCAATCAAATGAGTAGCCCTAATAATCACTCTCCTTATTGCCTTTTTAGACTCTTTCTTGGTTCTCTTAATTTTCCTGGTATATGTAAGACAGTAAGCTATCCATCACTTCATGGCAAGTAGATGGGGAAACAGTGAAAACAATGGCTGACTTTATTTTTTTGGGCCCCAGAATCACTCCAGATGGTGACTGCAGCCATGGAATTAAAAGATGCATACTCCTTGGAAGGAAAGTTATGACCAACCTAGATAGCATATTCAAAAGCAGAGACATTACTTTGCCAACAAAGGTCCATCTAGTCAGGCTATGGTTTTTCCAGTAGTCATGTATGGATGTGAGAGTTGGACTATAAAGAAAGCTGAGCACTGAAAAATTGATGCTTTTGAACTGTGGTGTTGGAGAAGACTCTTGAGAGTCTCTTGGACAGCAAGGAGGTCCAACCAGTCCATCCTAAAGGAGATCAGTCCTGGGTGTTCATTGGAAGGACTGATGTTGAAGCTGAAACTCCAGTACTTTGGCCACCTTATGCGAAGAACTGACTCATTTGAAAAGACCCTGATGCTGGGAAAGATTGAGGACAGGAGGAGAAGGGGACGACAGAGGATGAGATGGTTGGATGGCATCATCGACTCAATGGGCATGAGTTTGGGTAAACTCCAGGTGTTGGTGATGGACGAGGAGGCCTGGTGTGCTGCAGTTCATGGGGTTGCAAAGAGCTGGACATGACTGAACTGAACTGAACCGAAGCTATCCGTGCAATCCCTGGGTGCTGCTTAAAAAAAAAAGATATACTGTTTTCAAACCCCTGGAGAATGTTGCCTGAGTGAGAAAGGGAACAGCAAGGCAGAAGTGCCACTCAGGGGTGGCTAGAATAGGAGAAAGCGCCCTTTAATGAAATCTTGATTTTCTCGGGCTTTTTCCTAAGTAGGAAAATCACTGGAAATTGTAACAATTTTGCCCCCCCCCACCCTTTTTTTTTGGAGCTCTCAATCTACTGAGGCTCCCTGCCACCTCATCCATCTATAACTTTTCATCACTTTTTCCTCAAAGTAAGGAATAAGTCCCAGAAAATGCACCTCTGTGACTTAGCGAAGTGCCAAAGTCATCTGAGCCTTCCCAGTGTTCCAAAGGAAGCAATGATTTGAATTCAGCTGCTCAAACAATTAACCTCTAAGCAGGCAGCTTGAAACATCCTTAAAGTAACAGAACAGTGTAGGTTCTGGAGGGGAAATCAGCTTGTTGGTAATTGTTTCAATTTTTCAATTAATTGATTATACATCTGGTTGTATATGGTCTTTTGAACCTGATACTCTGCTAAACTAACCTTGCTGTTACAGTAAAATTGAAGCAGAATCAATTTCTGTTCAATGAAACTATGTGTTTTCTGACATTGGATCGTACTTGCAGATACAAGGTAATAATCATGTTTGTATGACCCCCAGTTTTACTCTAACAGGGTATATGTTATACACACACATATGTGTGACATATATAACTTATAGATGTAGCATATACATGTGTGTAACATATTTAGGTGTGTATATATATGCAAGCCAAAATTACAATATTCACAATAGCACTATTCATTATTGTTATAAGTTGGAAACAACTCAAATGTCCATCAGTTGTGGAATGGAGAAATAAATTGTGACATACCATGGAGTATTACATAACAATGAGAATGGCTGAACTACTGCTACAAAAACATGGATGAATTTCACAAACAAAACCCTCAGCAAAAGAAGTCAGACACAAAAGGGCACGTACTATAAATGCATTTACATGCAGCTTATAAACAGTCAAAGCTAGTCTCTAGAAATCTATTCTGGCAGAAATCTGAACAGGAGGTGTCTTTGGGTGGAGACAAGAGAGATTCTGGGGTTTGGTAATGGTTGAAAGTCACTCAGTTGTGTCTGACTCTTTGAGACCCCATGGACCATGTAGTCCATGGAATTTTCCAGGCCAGGATACTGGAGTGGGTAGCTGTTCCCTTCTCCAGAAGATCTTCCCAACCCAGGAATTGAACTCAGGTCTCCTGCATTGCAGGTGGATTCTTGACTAGCTGAGCTACCAGGGTAGCTCCTGGTAGTGGTTACGTAAATATATTTGCTTTGTGAAACTCATTAAGTGGTACAGTAATGCTTTGTAAACTTGTATGTATGCATGTTCTACGTCCATTGAAATTTACTTAAAAACCTGCATAGTCATTATTATCCATTATAGTTTAGTGTTATTTCACTTTTCATCAGAAGGAATGAGACCAAAATTGTGAATGCTTTCAGGCTGCAAATAATAGGCGCCTCAACTCTAAATGGTTTAAACAGGGATTGGCAAACTTTTTCTATATAATAAAGGGACAAATAGTAAAGGTTGCAGGTTTTTCAGGCTATGTGGCTTTTTGTCAAGACTACTCAACTCTACGGCTAGCCACAGACAGTATGTGACCACATAGGCATGACTTTGGTCTAACAAAACTTATGTGAATGTGGGGCCATCTCAGCGTTCTGTCTGCCAACAGCTCTAACATGAAAAGTTAAATCAGGTAATAGAAATAGAATCAGGTAGTAGAAAGTTACACATTCAGAAAAATGGTCTTTCTTTGACACTCTCCTCACTTGAAGAACTGTTTAAAACCTAACTCCATAAAAATAAAGATAACATAAAAGTCCTAAAAGATCTTTAGCTGTTTACTGTAGCAAGATTGTCAAAATACCAAAGGAAACACTGAACTGTTGACATAAAAGCAATCAAACTGGCAAAGGTTTTTATTTAAAATTTTATCTATTTATTTCTGGACTAAGTTTTATGTGCACAGGGTTTGTATTTCCGAACATAAAGGGATGTATGGTGAAAATCTTTCCTACTTGTGTCTTTTCTGGGGATAATTGATGACTCCAGGTCCTTGTTAGTTTTTGTGTGTACATTGACTTATTTGGCTGCGCCAGGTCTTAGTTGGAGCATGCAGACTCTTAGTTGTGCCAGGGATTGAACCTGGGTTGCCTGTGTTGGGAGTTTGGAGTATTAGTCTTAGCTGCTGGACCACTAGGGAAGATACCCTCATTTCCTTTTTACTTTGTAATAGATCATGGAAATAATTTTACTTTACATCAGTACATAAAATACCCCCCCATCCCTTTTAACAGCTGTATAATGTTCTGTTATATAGACGTAGCAATGATTTACTTAACAGTTTCTTACTGGTATGCATTTAGATTGTTCCTCATTTTTTACAATTATAGAAAATTATGTATTAAATAACTTAGTATCCAGATTATTTCACACACGCTTGAGCAATGGCAAGATAAATCTTTGCAAGTGAAATTGCTAGATCAAAATATATATCCACTTATGATTTGTATATATATTGCCAAATCACCCATGATGGTGCTGCAGCAATTTAAACTTTGAGCAGTAAAACTGAAGTACCTGTTTAACCATGCTATATCCAACAGCAAATCGCACTCAATCTTTCCCAGTCTGCTATGTGAACAAGATACATTATTATAAGTGAACTGGAGATTTCCCCCATTTATTTCTTTTTCTGCAAGCTGTCTTTTTTGATGGAAACATTCATCTTTTTCTTATTAATTTTTAGGAATCCTTTATCTGTTATGAGAAATGCAGTCTTTTGAAGTTTGCTGTCTTTCAACTATGCCAGTGTTTTTTGTTGTTTTGCCATAGAGAAGTGTTTGACTGTAGTGTATAAATTAATTTTTTTATGGGTGCTGGCTTTTATTCTGTATTTCAAAGGGCCTATGGTATTCCTTGGAAGAAAAGTTATGACCAACCTAGATAGCATATTGAAAAGCAGAGACATTACTTTGCCGACTAAGGTCCATCTAGTCAAGGCTATGGTTTTTCCTGTGGTCATGATGGATGTGAGAGTTGGACTGTGAAGATGGCTGAGCGCCAAAGAATCGATGCTTCTGAACTGTGGTGTTGGAGAAGACTCTTGAGAGTCCCTTGGACCGCAAGGAGATCCAACCAGTCCATTCTGAAGGAGATCAGCCCTGGGATTTCTTTGGAAGGAATGATGCTAAAGCTGAAACTCCAGTACTTTGGCTACCTCATGCAAAGAGTTGACTCATTGGAAAAGACTCTGATGCTGGAAGGAATTGGGGGCAGGAGGAGAAGGGGACGACAGAGGATGAGTTGGCTAGATGGCATCACTGAGTCAATGGATGTGAGTCTGAGTGAACTCTGGGAGTTGGTGATGGACAGGGAGGCCTGGCGTGCTGCGATTCATTGGGTCGTGAAGAGTCGGACATGACTGAGTGACTGAACTGAACTGAACTGATGGTATTCCAAGATTGTGTGGAAAAGTATCTAACAATTTATTCTGGAATGCTCAGGATTTTATTTCTAAAAATGTTTATCCATCTGGAATATCATGGTGTAAGGTTTGGATCCAACTTTAATACCCCCCACCACCCTCCACCCCTAAGGACTGCTTTAGTTCCTTACACACCATTCATTATGAACCATCTTTCTCCACTGATAAAGGGTGCCATTTTATCTCATACTGAATGTCTCTTTGTATCTGAGACCATTTCTGTTCCATTGAGCTAGCTGTCTGTTCAGGTACCATGCCTTTTTAATTACTATAGCTTCACATTTTAGTATCTAATGTAGCCAGACAACTCTTACTTTCCTTTTTCAGAGTTTTCATTCATACACTTGATTATTTTTCCATGTTACTATTTTAGTCAATTTGTAATACTTAAAACCTTTTTTAAATGAAGTTTTTTATACATATAGGTGATTTAGGGAGAATCACATTTTTATAAAGCCTTTTTATCTAATATCATAGATATCCTTCCATTTGTTCAAGTCTTTTTTTTTTTTTTTAACCTTAGTGGCTTTAATAGTCTTTTTCATATAACTCTTCAATTCTTACATGAAGAACAAACTTCCTAGGAATTTAATCTTTTAGTTGCTAATACAAATGGGGACCTTTCTTCCATTATATTGTCTGTTGTTTCAAGGACTTTTAAAACCCAAAGAGAAACTTATTCTTATTTCAATAAAGTAGCATTTTCTAAACCATAATAAGTAACCATAGCACTTATAATTCAATCCTGTTTAAAATAGTTCAAAAGAGAAAAGAAATTCCCAGATTCATACAAGTCAAAGAATATTAGGAACAGACTAAAATATTTCTTCAAAACTGTTTATTGCTTCACATATAAAATGAATAAATGGAATCCATATAATTTTCTTATTCTCATAAATCACTCCCTGTTCATCTTTTGCCTAGGAGGATACACAGATTGTTTTTCTCAGTGATGCTCAGGGAGCTCTGCTAATTAGTTACCTCTCCCCAGGGGTGGCCTGGCAGCTCAGCTATTCTGGTTCTTTCTCACCTCGATCTTAAGAGACAAACACTGCTGGAGACAAGTGCTCAAAACTCAAGCAGTGGAGATGGATGATAGCTCCCTGCTTTCCCCACCTGCCAGTTCGCCTCAGCATGCCCTGGGGAAATAATATGTGTCCAGGAAATCATAGCTTTACCAAAATCTGCGAACATTTTCAAGGTCAGCTGGAAAGAAGACAGAGGGGAGTCCTTTTAGGGGACCTCCAGATTGGTACCCTGGAAGATGCAGGATGCAGGAGTGAGTTGTTCTGGCAGGGGAACCTGGAGCTTAAGGGTTTCTAGATAGTGTGGCCTTTGTTCAGTTGCTAAGTCATGTCTGACTCTGCAACCCCATGGACTGCAGCACGCCAGGCTTCCCAATCCTTCACCACCTGCCAGAGCTTGCTCAAACTCATGTCCATGGAATCAGTGGTGCCATCCAACCATCTCATCCTATGTCACCCCTTCTCCTGCCTTTCCCAGCGTCAGGGTCTTTTCCAGTGAGTCAGCTCTTCAGAGTATTGGAGCTTCAGCTTCAGCGTCAGTCCTTCCAATGAACATTCAGGACTGATTTTCTTTAGGATGGACTGATTGGATTTCCTTGAAGTCCATGGGACTCTCAAGAGTCTTCAGCAGCACCACAATTCAAAAGCATCAATTCTTTGGTGTTCAGCCTTCTTTATGGTCCAACTCTTGCATCTATACATAACTACTGGAAGAACCATAGCTTTGACTATTTGACTTTTATTGGCCTTAGGATGGAGGTTTTCTTTAGTGAGTGACTGCATTTGAATCTTGAGTCTCATTCTTAGAACTGAGTTGGTTGGCTCTCTGACTTTGGAATAATCACTAATTGGGCCATGAAAGAAAAGAGGAGGGTGACTTCTTATCTCTCCTTCCAGGCAGGAGAGGAAGTGGAAGCCACAATCTCCTCTTCCTAACACCTGAACAGCATCCTGTTAGGCAGAAATCCTACTGATACCATTGCTTGGGTTAACTCTCTGTCTCTATATTTATTGAAAGGTGATCAAGAGCCTTTTGCATAATAACACTAATGAGCAGAAAAGTTATGGAGTGCTTACCCCTGTCTCTGTCCTTTATGTGGATTCCTATATTTTATTTTGTTTTTTAAAATTAATTTTTATTGGAATATATTTGATTTACAGTGTTATATTTGTTTCTCCTGTACAATAAAATGAATTAGTTATACATATACATATATCCCCTCTTTTTTAGATTCTTTTTCCAGAGTATTGAGTAGAGTTCCCTGTGTTATATAGTAGGTCCTTGTTAGTTTTCTGTCAATCCCAATCATCTAATTTATCACTCCCCCCCCCCAGATTCCCTTATTGTAATTCTCCCAACAGCCCTATAAGGTAAATCTTGCTGTTATTTTCAACTCATAGATGAGGAAAATCAGGTCCAGGGGGATTAAATAAAATGGCAGAAGACAGAGCCAGGATTTGAAATCAAGTGTCTGCCTCTGATGATCATACTTTGCACCACTACACCCAGCTCTTATGAAAATGAAGGGCACACCTCATTATTTTGAAACAAGGATGAGCAAAGAGGTTAAAGTTGTTTCTGTATATTGACTACTTCCTCATGTAATTTTACATATTAACATGTTTAAAATGTGAAGTTTCCTTTTATTGACAGGGCTTATGTCAGTGAGGGTCATTGTAAACTCCACTCACAGGCATATAATAGTTTTTCCTCTAAGTGATAGATATACTCACAAAGACATATAACTGTAAGTAATGGATCACTTGGATTTCCCTGGTGCCTCAGATTGTAAAGAATTCGCCTGCACTGTGGGAGACCTGGGTTCAAACCCTGGGTTGGGAAAATCCCCTGGAGGAGGGCATGCCAACCCACTCGAGTATTCTTGCCTGGAGAATCCCCATGAACAAAGGAGCCTGGTGGGCTAGAGTCCATGCGGTGCCAGAGTCAGACTGAGTGACTAAGCATGCAATCACCTAGCATGTTTATCTTACAATGCTCTGAAGACTTCTCTACTTGTGACTGTAATTCAGTTTATAACATTCTTCAGAGACATCAGATGCGTGTGTATGTATGAGTATGTGTGTTTATGAATAATATGATTTCCTTGTGGGTGTGAATCTCACCCTCTCTGTGATTCCTATGCCCTCACCATATTGCTAGGCAACACCAAGCAACACACAGCCCACATTCTCCTAATTCCTTTTGATGTTCTGCAAATGGACTTTTGCTTTTCTGTGCAAGCAGAGTCACACCAGTGGGTTTCACAATTTTAGATTTTTAAGTTACGAGGTGTCCCCTCAGATCTAGGTCAAGTGACCATAACTATCAGAAACTGGCACAAGAGAGGAAGAACTGGCCTAAGGGAAATACACATATTTAGGTCTTTGGCTGAAAGGCGTTAGGGAAATAAAATGTGGTTCCTGTAGGTGACATCAGGAAAGAGAGGGCACTGGCTTCCTTTCCAAGTGCTCCTGGGTCTTGGAGGGTCATTGTGTGTGGAGTACACTTCCTGATACTGGTGATGTCACACACACACAGTTCACCAGACGAGAATCGGGTTGCCCAGCTCTTGCTCAACACAGAGATAAATATTTTCAGATCTGGCTTTAGGGTTTAGCAGAACACAGTGGACGATCCTGTGTCACAAGCTAAAGTCACGTATAACCCTCTTGCCTCTGTTTCTAGGGAAGATCAGAGAGAGGTTTCATTAGGCTGGAACATGCCAGCACCGGGCCTACAGTGGACAAATGCGTAGGTCTTCATTAGCACAAAACGGATCCCCAACATTCTGATTAAATCACTGATGATACCCAGATTGGGGAACTACTGGATTAGATGATCTCCAAGGTCAAGTGCAACCTTAATCCTGTTCCCCAAACTTTCCTCAACATTTACTTGGTGTTTCCTAGGAAGTTTGTTAAAAATACAAATTTCCAGGCTCCTCTTTTATCTTTATGAAATAGATCCCTCTCCAGCGAGGGACCTAAAAAACCTGTGTTTCTGCTTAAATTTTAAAATTTTTGACCAGGTCACACACTGAACATGATTAGAAATTCCAAAAGATGTAAAAGAATGTCATCGAAAAAATCTCTTTTCCAACCTTGTCCTCCCAACATCCCAATTCACCTTCCTGGAGGAGGTGATCAATGTTACTGTTTTTTGGTGGTTTTTTTAGTATGTGTATATTCTTCCAGGAATATATGAATATATAAAACATATAAGATAAATATATTTACTTTATATGTGTGTATTTTAAAGAAAAATCCAAAGGGTATACGGTGAAAAGCCAGTTCATTCGTGGTCCTGATCTCCACTTCTCTTCTTCAGACTCAGTCAGATTCCAGCACTTTTACCAGTTTCTTGTGTATCTCTTTCAGAAATAGGTCTCTGTCCTTTTAACAAGTGACTCAGGTCATTCTTGAGTGTGTTTGGGACACCCTGGTCTATCATAGTTGAAACAGCTAGAGAACTTCACTTGGTTAACTTGAGTTGTATGAAATGCATTTAGTTGGATTCTATCCTGGATGTTATATTTGAAAAGTATTAATTGCCTAGTCGTGTTCTACTCTCTGTGACCCCATAGACTGTAGCCTGCCAGACTCCTCTGTCCATGGGATTCTCCAGGCAAGAATACTGGAGTGGGTTGCCACTCCCTTCTGTAGGGGATCTCCCTAACCCCGGGATCAAACACAGGTCTCCTGCATTGCAGGCAGATTCTTTACTGTCTAGTGTGTTCATTTAACCATTATTTTAAAAGGCCCACTCTGTGTGGAGCCTAGCCAGTGGTGAACAATGAAGGTATTCACAGGTGCTCACAATCTGATGGAGGAAACAGCCTGAGTGCGGTGAGGAAGGTGTGTATAGGGGTCACAGCAGCTCCCTGGCTTTGGAGGCGAGGGTGAGGGGGGCTTCCTGAAGGAAGGGCTTTCCATCCTGAGGCAGAGGGCATGATGAGGTGGTGCTGACCAGGCAAATGGAGATGGAAAGTATTCCTGGCAGAGAGAAAAGGAAAAATGCAAAGGTGTAAGTTCTGATCTAGCATGCTGCTCTCAGTAACCAAAAAGTAAAGTGTTTTAATGTTTGTATGCAGGGAAAGCTCAAGATAAACTGAAGGAGGTAAACTAGAGTTAAGATAAGATGGAAAAGTATGATGACGCTAAAGTCAGATATTCAGCTTGGGAATGATAAAACCAGTGTGTTTTTGTTTTTTTTTAATGAGTCTATCTTGGTGCTCTGTGATGACCTAGATGGGTGGAATGAGGGAGTCCAAGAAGAAGGGGATATATGTATATGTACAGCTGATTCATGTTGGTATACAGCAAAAACTAACACAACATTGTAAAGCAATTATACTGCAATAAAAAAATAAAACAACATATATTTAAACAATGAATCCAAAAAGAGTGCGCATAGAGGCAGGGAGACAGTTTTGGAGGTTGTTGTCAAAAGAAACAGGAATGGCCTGAATTAGACGGCCATGGTAGGGAGGGAAAAAAGAAACAGGAGGTATTTTGAAGTTACTTAGTGAGTAAACTTCCCCAGTTTGGGCTTCCCTAGTGGCTCAGAAGCTAAAGAATCTGCCTGCAATGTGGGAGACCTGAGTTTGATCCCTGGGTTGCAAAGATCCTCTGAAGGAGGGCATGGCACCCCACTCCAGTGTTCTTGCCTGGAGAATCCCCACGGACAGAGGAGCCTGGCGGGCTAGAGGCCACGGCGTTACAGAGAGTCAGACATGACCGAGCGACTAATCACACACAGCGGAGACTGAACAGGGGCTTCTCTGGTGGCTCAGATGGTAATGAATCAGCCTGCAAGGCAGGAAAGCAGGGTTCCATCCCGGGGTTGGGAAGATCCCCTGGAGAAGGGAATGGCAATCCCCTCCAGTATTCTTGCCTGGGAAATTCTAGGGACAGAGGAACCTGATGGGCTGCAGTCTATGGGATCACAAAACCTGGACACAGCTGAGTGACTGAGCACACACACAGAGCATGCAGAGTGACGACTAAACAACGGCAAAAGGAATGCGTGATTGATCGAAGGGGGCGGCATCTGGGACACCCCAGATTTCCAGAATGGGTAGTTAGCTATTTTCACTTCCACCAGGGACACAGGTGGGAAAGCGCCCTGAGAAAAGGGATTTGGGAGAAAGAAGGAGAGAGTTTGACATTTTGAGTTTGAGGAAGTCCAAGAAGAGCTAAATTAAAGTCTAGAGTCCAATGGAGAAATGAGTCATTTGGTGGTGGTCAGTGGCTGGCCAGGCATTTCCTAATTTCTCTGCAAACCTTACGTAGTTGGCCTCTCAGCCTCTACCCCCTGCTTCTTCCCTGCCTGCCACAGTACCCCCACCCCTCCTAAAGCACGCTAATCATCAATCTTTTCCTCCTTTCTGCATCCTTCAGAGTAGAGAGGTTGGAAGGATGGTCCTGTTTTATAAGCTGCTATGTTTTCAAAATTCCTGAGCTGGCAGGTTAGTTTCTGTAAAAAGACAATCCTTTTAAAGTGGTTATAAGCCATTCCCTAATGGCCCTATGTTTACCAGAAGAGTATATGAAACAGCTTCTGACTCTCTGTGGTTTTTCATTTACTCTGGGTACTAATGATACCTCTTCAGTATCGCACTGACAACTGGTTGCATTGTGGATCTATCTGTAATAAGGCAGCCCTGCAGCCCTAGCGTCCTTTGCCATTTGCAGTGTTTAATTCCTTTTGCTGGACTTAACAGAGCTGAAGCCAGTTTGAGATTGGAAAACACGCACCTTTGTTTTGTGCTGTGAACAACCAGCCAGAGGCATTTTAAATTGTGAGGGTGACCAGGAAAATAAGATCTTTGCTATTGTGCCAAGAAATCTGAAGAATTTTATGCATCCTTCGGTTGTTTCTAAATAGTTCATTGTCTCCTATCTGTACGGTACGGCTCTCGGACAGATTTCTCTCTGAACTTCACAGCATGGGTGGAGGAGAGTAATTTGGCCTTTAGTTTTTCCCGGCAGTCGGTGCCAGTCCATTTATATGGTATGTTCACAGGAGAGCTGACAAGTGTTGAAAGGTTTTATTCGATATGCACTTTTTTTTTAAGTAGAGAAAATCCGTAAAAATAGGTACTTTTTAGTTAGTTCTCCTAGTTATTCTCAAGATCATAACTAGTTCTGTTTCATTAAGGATTTCCACTTCAAATAGACTAACTGGCTATGTTCACCAGTCTGGGCTGTGTTTAATATTCAGGATAATCATATACTATATGGACAGTTTTTTAATGATACAAATGCAAAAATCACATTATTTTTCTGTGTAACTTGTAAAGCCATTCCTTCTAAAATGGGGCTGCTTATGCTAATTTGTTATAGTTAGTGAGTTGCAGGCAGCTCTGTGAATTTACTTTTCTTGGCAGTTCTAGAATATCCTGCCATAACACATACTGAAAAACTGTTTGATGGGTTATGAAAATCTGGATGTACTAAAGGTACATCTTGTGCAAACCATAAAATAAATACATGATTACATTTTAAAAATATGCTATCAGGTTAAGGAAATTGTCATTATAAAAACCCAGGGAAAATGAAACCATTTTCAGTGGAAGATATGCTTTCCATTTGTACACAATGTACATATATTTTTAACATTTATTTTTATTTATTTGGTTATACTGGGTTTTAGTTACAGTATGTAGGATCTAGTTCCCTGACCAGGGATTGAACCCTGAGCCCCTTCCATGGGGAATGCAGAGTCTTAGCCACTGGACCAACAGAGACGTTCCATTCTGTAAATATTTTTAACGTCCAGTGCTGGCTCAATGTTGCTGGTCTTTCTGGGAAAAATAAAAAGCCTGCCTGCTGGAGGTAAACTGGATTCCATCTAGAACCTACCTTGAACTCACACCTCATGGCTTGAGCTAATATTCTGAGTAAAGTGTAAGCAGTATAGTTGTCAGGATTACTGGTGCAAAATATATTTTGAAAGTTTTAGCACTATTTCTAAGCAAGTCAGCCACGTTCTATTATTTCAAGGATGTTGAGTTTGAGTCTGTCAGTATTAATGTTGCCACTGATAGTTGCTTCATAAGTAATAAATGAATAAGGTGTGTAATTTGGTTTGGTGCTGTACTCACCAACTCCTCTGAGACAGTCTTCAACCCTCTAGGAGCTTAGATTTCTAACAGATGAAAAGATTTGGGGAAGAAACAAAGCCCGTTTCACTTGTTCACTTATTCAGCAAATGTATATTAAGAATCTCCTGTGTACAAGGCCCCTGGTTACACTGTCTTTGGGGAATATACTGTGGCAAATAGCAGAGATTTGGTTTATATCCTTGTATTCTATCAGGGAGATAAAACATGAAACAATAAATCATACAATTAATTATTTAACAAAATGTGTTTCAGAAGATACCTGTGGGGTGGGTTGAGGGCAGATATCTGGAGTTGGATGGAGGAACAAGTTTCATTTTAAGTAAGTTCTTGAAGTTTAGTTTGTGTTTGCAATGAACTAGGATAAAGTCTTAATTATGTCAAGTTGGAAAAAAAAAGAATTCTTGTATTTAAAGATGAAGAGTCAAAAGATCTCTAAGAGAAAGATGGTGTAATTTGGTGATAATCTTTTTAAAAAAATTTTGTTTATTTATTTTTGATTGTGCTGGGTCTTCATTGAGGTACACAGGTTTCTCATTGAGGCTGCTGAGAGCACAGGCTCTCAGCTTGCAGGGCTTCAGTAGTTGAGGCACGTGGGCTCAGTAGTTGCAGCTTGCGGGCTTAGATGCTCCAGGGCNGGTGATAATCTTTTTAAAAAAATTTTGTTTATTTATTTTTGATTGTGCTGGGTCTTCATTGAGGTACACAGGTTTCTCATTGAGGCTGCTGAGAGCACAGGCTCTCAGCTTGCAGGGCTTCAGTAGTTGAGGCACGTGGGCTCAGTAGTTGCAGCTTGCGGGCTTAGATGCTCCAGGGCACGTGAGATCTTGCAGGACCAGGGATCCTGCATTGGCAGGCAGATTCCTATCCACTGTACTATCAGGGAAGTCCTGGTAATAGTCTTACATAGGACGGAAAATATCCTTCCACGTGCCGAAGACAATTTCTTACCATGTGAAGGAATGATTTTTAATCTTAGGGTAGCAGTAAGCTATTATATTCCTCTTACGAAGAGGGAAAAATGAATAAGAAATGCAGATGGCCAATTAACTTCTTCAGTCAAACCTCATGCACATGATTAAAAATATGTAAAATTTAACATTAAAAAAACACTTTAACTTGCTTGTATGTTTATAAAAGCTTCAAATTGATTAAAATTCTTCAGTGACAAGGTTATACTCCTTGATCGGTGACTGTTCTCACATATTTCTAAGCAAAATGCAATGATTATATTTGAAGCTGAGACATAAGGACAGAGTTGTACAAAGAAAGCCTAAACTGACTAAGAAAAGTCAAATATATAATTTAAATGATTTTTGCGATTTACTCTTTCAATAATAAATTTCAACCAAACCTAATTAATTTTCAGTTTCTAGCACAACATGCGGTTTTAGAAAACGTGTCAATAAACAGATATAAAACCAGAAGTAGAGTAAATGAAATCATCTACTAGACTTAGATTGGGTACAATGATTAAGTTACATTTGAATAGTTAATATGTACCTTATTGGAAAAAAATGAAGAAGCTCCAAAATTAAATATCTCTCTTCCCATACTGATCTCCAGCCACCTGGTTCTCAGCCATTACAGGCTACTCACAGGCAGCACACCTTGGAAGTAATTATTACTTGTGTTTGTATACACAAATTCTTTGCACCTATCAGCAAATCTCCACATGGGCTTGTTTCTGTTCACACAAAAGGTAAAGTCCCGAGCACACGGTTGAGCCTTCACTTTTTTCTCACTTGTTTCTTGGAGATTCTTTTTGTATCAGTATGCAAATCCTTTCATTTTTGTTTTTCTTTTCTGAAACAGCTGTGTCATGTTACATTATATGGATATACTATAATTTATTTGACATTGGGTTGTTTTTAATAAACAGTTCTGCAGTGAACAGCCTTGCGAATGGTTACTTCACAAGATACCCAGAAAAGTAGAATTGTTAGTCAAAGATACAGTCATTAGCCATTTTGGTAGCTATTGCAAAACTGCCCTATGTTTGTACTAATTTAAAGATTGTACTAATTTATGCGTCTATCAGCAATATATGAGAATGTATATTTTCCATTTGGTGTTACCGATCTTTTAGGTGTTTTTCTTTTTTGTGAATGACTGGGAAAAAATAGTATCATTTTTTTATTGTTTATCTCTTTTAAGGTTTTTTATTGGATGTTAGTCCTTTTTTTCTCCCTCACTGCAAAAAGCTCTTTTATATTAGGAAGGTAAGATCTTCATTAGATATATGTGTTGCAAATATTTTTTATCTCACCTTCCCATCTTTTTTTTTTTTTAATTGCTGGGGATGACTTTGGCCCAAAAGTTTAATTTTTATCTAATTGAGTTTGTCAGTATATTCTTTTATGGCATTTGGGTTTGACTCATTGCTGAAAAGGGTAACTACACTCCAAGATCATTAAGAATGCATCCTGTTTTTCTTCTTTGGCTTGAATACTTTTCATTGTTTGTCTTCAAATTTTTTTTATCCATTTGAAATTTTTCCTGGCATAGGATATGAGTTTCCCCCCTAAAATGCTACCCAGTTATCTCAGTATCCTATCCATACTGTTTTATGATGTCATTTTAATCTTATATCTATTTGGATCAATTTTTGAACTTTAAAAACTATACATATTTTTACACATTTCAACCCCTAAAAATGTTCCCATGCTGTGTCTGTGTTGAAGCTCATTTTAGGTGACTTAAATGTTTACTCTTTTTTATTTTAAATATGCTTTTTCCTCTTAACAAAGCTTATATTAGTTGCTTCCTTGAGCAATATCTTTAGAAAGTTACAGAGAATGAAAAATGTGTTTGAAATTATGTGAAAATATTATTCGCATCAGAACAAATTCTGCAAAAGCTGAAATCCCATGAAAAAGAAAAATCTATTTCAAGTGAAATTTTCTCTGTCCCAGGGAACCTCCATAAACTCAGATCAGAAATTTATTATGTATAAATCTTTACTGTGTATATGTTTATTAAGTATAAATCTTTATTATACATATAAAGATCTTTATTATGTATATTTTAAAGATGGATCTACTGGGCAAAGAGTTAGAAGAAAGTATTTTAGACCTATCTCAGAATCCCTCAGTGAGGTTACTTAGAGACTTATCCTTAAATCACATTTATTGCAGGCTGGTTTTGTCACTTTTTAAAAATATTTTTAAATTGGAAACAACAGTGGGCTGGTTATATAATACTTGTAATGGCAGGATTTGGGGGAAAATATCAGGCCTGCAGGCTTTAGATAATCACATGCAAAGTCATGTGTGAGTGGAAAGGGGGGAAGAGCTGAGCTATGTCTGATTATTTATCCTCTGGGGGTACATACAGATTATTTCTGGGTTAATCTGGAAGATTATACAGCTGAGAATAGAGATCCCATAGACATTCCACAGACACCAGAATCTCACCAGTTGGTTTTAAACCTGAGGCACAGAGGTTGCATTAGACTCTGGACCACCCGCACATGTCCTATTCCTGACTCGACTGAATCAAATAAGGTCTGTTTGAAAAGCTTGAAATTAGTATTCATATAAACAGGGAAATGCTGAAACCAGCTGGCATTCCGTAAATGAAATCACTAGAACAGGAACTTGGCATACTTTTCCTTCTTGATTATTTTGCTAAGTCGTCACCATAAATGGTCCTAACTTGGGTCAACCTTCTGACTCTTCCTGGGGAAGACATCCACCTAAGCATTTCACAGTGTTTTTAAAAAATTTTTAAAGACAACTTGGGTTTAATATAGACATGGCTATTTATAAAAATGTCTATTTGGCAATCAGGAAAGAATGACATGGTATGCTAGAAAAAAAGAGGAAGCAGTTTCATTCCTATCAGATGTGGAGAACTTAGCCTCAGCTTGATCTCTTTTAAGACATGGAAATAAAAAAAAGAAATCCTGACTATGCTGTACCCCTGACACGAACACAACATTGTAAATTAGCTGTTCAGTTCATTTCAGTCGTTCAGTCGTGTCCGACTCTTTGCGACCCCATGAATCGCAGCACGCCAGGCCTCCCTGTCCATCACTAACTCCNAAGAAAAAGAAATCCAAGTTACTTCGTAAATTTGTGTCAGAATATATCTTTTCTTCTACAGAATATTCATCCTGAAATTTAAATCAATACATCAAAAATGCAAATCCCATCTCCTCATTGGAAACTTAATAAAATCACTTGGGAAACATGTCTCATTAATGATACACTGAACAGTTTTTTTCCATAATGAATAGAAATGCAAACATAAATATAGGAAGTCATTGCCCATAACTAACAACATATGTAAACATAAATAAAGAAAGTCAGAATTAATTTTAAACATAGTAAATGGACAGCTCTCTATTCTTCATAACAGGAGAAAATATTCAAATTTCTTCTAAGGAAATTTTATTGAATATGAGCGCTGAACTCCTTTCTTGTGTGAAATGATTGACCAATGTGTGAATTTTTTTTCTGAGAGTATATAGGCATATCAAAATTGGGATTAGCAGACTGGATAGTTTAAATGCTCTGTATAACTAAATGAACTCTGCTTAACAATAGCAGAGACTGTTGGACTGACTGAACTTACTGGGCTTACTGAGTTTTGCCAAGAGAACACACTGGTCATAGCAAACACCCTCTTCCAACAACACAAGAGAAGATTCTACACATAGACATCACCAGATGGTCACTACCAAAATGAGATTGATCATATTCTTCGCAGCCAAAGATGGAGAAGTTCTATACAGTCAGCAAAACAAGACCAGTAGCTGACTGTGGCACAGACCATGAAATCCTTATTGCCAAATTCAGACTTAAATTGAAGAAAGTTGGGAAAACCACTAGACCATTCAGGTATGACCTAAGTCAAATCCCTTACAGTTATACAATGGAAGTGACAAATTGATTCAAGGATTAGATCTGACAGACAGAGTGCCTGAAGAGCTATGGATGGAAGTTTGTGACGTTGTACAGGAGGCAGGGATCAAGACCATCCCCAAGGAAAAGAAATGCAAAAAGGCCAAAAGGTTTTCTGAAGAGGTCTTAGAAATAGCTGTGAATAGAAGTGAAAGGCAAAGGAGAAAAGCAAAGATATACCCATTTGATCGCAGAGTTCCAAAGAATAGCAAGGAGAAATAAGAAAGCCTTCCTCAGTGATCAATGCAAAAAAATAGAGGAAAACAATAGAATGGGAAAGATTGGAGATCTCTTCAAGAAAATTAGAGATACCAAGGAAACATTTCATGCAAAGATGGGCTAGATAAAGGACAGAAATGGTATGGAACTAACAGAAGCAGAAGATGTTAAGAAGTCATAAGAATACACAGAAGAACTATACAAAAAAGATCTTCATGACCCAGATAATCACTATGGTGTGACCACCAACCTAGAGCCAGACATCCTGGAATTCAAAGTCAAGTGGGCCTTAGAAAGCATCACTGTGAACAAAGCTAGTGGAAGCAATGGAATTCTAGTTCAGCTATTTCAAATCCTAAGAGATGATGCTGTTAAAGAATTGCACTCAATATGCCAGCAAATTTGGAAAACTCAGCAGTGGCCACAGGACTGGAAAAGGTCACTTTTCATTCCAATCCCAAAGAAAGGAAATGCCAAAGAATGCTCAAACTACTGAACAATTGCCTTCATCTTACGTGTTCAAGCTGGTTCTAGAAAAGGCAGAGGAACCAGAGATCAAATTGCCAACATTCATTGGATCATCAAAAAAACAAGAGAATTCCAGAAGAATATCTATTTCTGCTTTATTGATTTTGCCAAAGCCTTTGATTGTGTGGACCACAATGAACTCTGGAAAATTCTTAAATAGATGGGAATACCAGACCACCTGACCTGCCTTTTGAGAAATCTGTATGCAGGTCAGAAAGCAGCAGTTAGAACTGGACATGGAACAACAGACTGGTTCCAAATAGGAAAAGGAGTACGTCAAAGCTGTATATTATCACCCTGCTTATTTAACATATATGCAGAGTATATATATATATATGTGAGAAACACTGGGCTGGATGAAGCACAAGCTGGAATCAAGATTGCCAAGAGAAATATCAATAACCTCACATATGCAGATGACACCATCCTTGTGGCAGAAAGTGAAGAAGAACTAAAGAACCTCTTGATGAAAGTGAAAGAGGAGAGTGAAAAAGTTGGCTTAAAACTCAACATTCAGAAAACTAAGATCATGGCATCTGGTCCCATCACTTCATGTCAAATAAATGAGGAAACAGTGGGAACAGTGTCAGACTTTATTTTTTGGGGCTCCAAAATCACTGCAGATGGTGACTGCAGCCATGAAATTAAAAGACACCTACTCCTTA
>SJYA01002715.1:573068-734004 GCA_006410615.1 Neotragus moschatus
TGTGAGAGTTGGCCTATAAAGAAAGCTGAACACCAAGGAACTGATGCTTTGAACTGTGGTGTTGGAGAAGACTCTTGAGAGTCCCTTGGACTGCAAGGAGATCCAACCAGTCCATCCTAAAGGAAATCAGTCCTGAATATTCATTAAAAGGACTGATGCTGAAGCTGAAACTCCAATACTTAGACCACCTGATGTGAAGAACTGACTCATTTGAAAAGACCCTGATGCTGGGAATGATTGAAGGCAGGAGTAAAAGGGGACAACAGAGGATGAGATGGTTGGATGACATCACCAATTCAATGGACATGAGTTTGAGTAAAGTCCGGGAGTGGGTGATGGACAGAGAGTCCTGGCATGCTGCAGTCCATGGGATCGCAAAGAGTCAGACTCAACTGAGCGAGTGAACTGAACTGGACTTACTGATACAACCGTGAAACAACCTGTAGGAGAGGTTACTTGTGATAATGCTATGGTCACTTTGCAGTTGATAAGAAGGAAATAGGTAGACACCATTGGTATATAAATTATTGGAATAAGAGAGAAGCAGAGAGCACCTGTCAGGTTGCCAGCATGAGGCAAAGAATGAACGAAGCTGTGGAGAGCAGTGATTATTTGGTGGGAAAGTGCTGAAGGCAAGGATTACAACTTGTATTTCTTTTTATAGCCTCGAGTGCCTGGTATGGCTTTCATTGTTTGCTTGGGTAGCATGAATCTTCCTGTTTGATTCCTTTTTAGTGGTTCTTTATGCAAACTGCCTATGAGATATGGAAATTACAAAGGCTTTTTTTTTTTTCTTCTTAAGGAAAGGAAGACTGGTGTAAGGTCAAATTACTGTTTGGTTGAGGTATAGTAGAAAACAATTTCATTAATTGAAAACTTCCTTTCCTGATATTCCAGACATGCCAAGGTTTGTTTATTTATTTATTTTTAATTAATGGATATATTAAGCACATTCTATGCTTAAGGGGAAAAGACTTGGTGCCTATTCTTTGAGCAAGGTATTTCATTTGAGTGACAGTTTATGCTCCCTTGTAGGTAATGTTAATAGCGAAGTCTATTATTGTTGTTGTTTAGTTGCTAAGTCATATCCAACTCTTTTTGATCCCATGGACTGCAGCATGCCGGGCTCTTCTGTCCTCCACTCTCTTCTGGAGTTTGCTCAAATTTGTGTCTATTGAATTATTGTTCAGTCGCTAAGTCTTGTGTGACTCCTTGCAACCCCATGGACTGCAGCACTCCAGGCTTCCCAGTCCTTCACTATCTCCTGGAGTTTGTTCAGACTCATATCTATTGAGTCTGTGATGCTATCCAACCATCTCATCCTCTGCCGCCGCCTCCTCCTGCCCTCAATCTTTCCTAGCATCGGGGTCTTTTCCAGTGGGTTAGCTTTTCCCATCAGCGTGGCCAAACTTTGGAGCTTCAGCTTTAGCATTAGTCCTTCCAGTGAATATTCAGGGTTGATTTCCTTTAGGATTGACTGGTTTGATCTCCTTGCTGTCCAAGGGACTCTCAAGAGTCTTCTTCAGAACCACCCTAGGGAAGCATCAGTTTTTCAGGGCTCAATCTTCTTTGTGGTCCAACTCTCATATCCATACATGACTACTGGAAAAACCATAGCTTTGACTAGATGAACCTTTGTTGGCAAAACAATGTCTCTGCTTTATAACAACACTGTCTAGGTTGGTCATAGCTTTTCTTCCAAGGAGCAAGTGTCTTTTAATTTCATGGCTGCAGTCACCATCTGCAGGGACTTTGGAGCCCAAAACAATAAAGTCTGTCACTGTTTCCATTTTTTCCCCACCTATTTGCCATGAGGTGATGGGACTGGATGGCATGACCTTCAATTTTTGAATGTTGAATTTTAAGCCAACTTTTTCACTCTCCTCTTTCACCCTTTGGAGAAGGCAATGGCAACCCACTCCAGTACTCTTGACTGGAAGAGTCCATGGGGTTGCTAGGAGTCGGACATGACTGAGCAACTTCACTTTCACTTTTCACTTTCATGCATTGGAGAAGGAAATGGCAACCCACTCCAGTATTCTTGCCTGGAGAATCCCAGGGACGGAGGAGCCTGGTGGGCTGCCGTCTATGGGGTCATACCAAGTCAGACTCAACTGAAACGACTTAGCAGCAGCAGCAGCAGCAGCAGCAGCAGCAGCAGCAGCTTTCACCCTTATCAAGAGACTAGTTCCTCTTCACTTTCTGCTGTTAGAATAGAATCATCTGCATATCTGAGGTTATTGATGTTTTCCCCAGGAAACTTGATTTCAGCTTGAGTCATCTAGCCCAGCATCTTACATGATGTACTGTGCATATAAGTTAAATAAGAAGTGTGACAATAAACAGCCTTGTCTTACTCTTTTCCCATTGTTGAACCAGTCCATTGTTCCATATCCGACTCTAACTGTTGCATCTTGTCCTGAATTCAAGTTTCTCAGGAGGCAAGTAAGGTGGTCTGGTATTTCCAGCACTTTAAGAATTTCCACAGTTTGTTGTGATCCACAGAGTCAAAGGCTTTAGTTTAGTCAGTGAGAAGAAGCAGATGTTTTTCTGGAATTCCCTTGCTTTTTCTGTGATCCATTGGATGTTGGCAATTTGATCTCTGGTTTCTCTGCCTTTTCCAAATCCAGCTTGTACATCTGGAAGTTCTTGTTTCAGGTATTGCTGAGGCCTGGCTGGAAGGATTTTGAACATTACCTTGCTAGTGAAATGAGTGCAGTTGTACAGTAGTTTGAACATTCTTTGGCATTGCCATAAAAAGTGACCTTTTCCAGGCCTGTGGCTACTGCTGAGTTTTTCAAATTTGCTGAGATGTTGCATGCAGCACTTTAATAGCACCGTCTATTAAGATTTGAAATGACTCAGCTGGAATTCCATCTCCTCCACTAGCTTTGTTCATAGTGATGCTTCCTATGGCCCACTTGACTTCACACTCCAGGATGTCTGACTCTAGGTGAGCGATCACACTATTGTGATTATCTGGGTCATTAAGACCTTTTTTGTATTGTTCTTCTATGCCACCTCTTCTTAATCTCCTCTGCTTCTGTTAGGTACCTGCCATTTCTGTCCTTTATTGTGCCCATCTTTGCATGAAATGTTTCCTTGGTATCTCCACTTTTCCGGGAGATCTCTAGTCTTTCCCATTCTATTGTTGTCCTCTATTTTTGTATTGTGCACTTAAGTCTTTCTTATCTCTCCTTGCTATTCTCTGAAACTGTGCATTCAGGTGGGTATATCTTTCCTTTTCTCCTTTGCCTTTTGCTTCTCTTCTTTTCTCAGCTATTTGTAAGGCCTCTTCAGACAACCAGTCTGCCTATTGAGTGGGTGATGGTATCTAACCATGTCATCTTCTGCCACCCCCATCTCTTTTTTGCCTTCAATCTTTCCCAGCAGCAGGGTCTTTTCCAATGAGTTTGTTCTTCCCATCAGATGGCCAAACTTTGGAGCTTCAGCATCAGTCCTTCCGGTGAATATTCAGGGTTGAGTTCCTTTAGAATTGACTAGTTTGATCTCCTTACAATCCAAGGGACTCTCAAGAGTCCTCCAGCACCAGGATTTGGAATCTTCAGTTCTTCGGTGCTCAGCCTGCCTAAAGAAGGCTCATCCGACTCACTCCCATGCTTGACTATTAGAAAAACCATAGCTTTGACTATTTGGGCCTTTGTTGGCAAAATAATGTTAAATCTATACCGTCTTTTTTTCTTTTTCTTTCTTTTTTTTTTTTTATGAGTATAATTGCTTTACAATATTGTGTTAGTTTTTTTCTGTACAACAAAGTGAGTCAGCCATATGTATACACATATCCCCTCCCACACCCCTCACAACCCAACTTTCCACTCGTCTAGGTTACCAGTGAGTGTGGAGCTGAGCTCCTGCCCTATACAGTGGTTCCCACTAGCTAGCTGTTACACAGGGAAGGGTATATATGTCAGTGCTCCTCTCTCAATCCGTCGCACCCTCCCCTTCCCTCCCTGCCTTATGTCCACATGTCTTTCTCTTCATCTTTGTCTCTATTCCTGCCCTGCAAATAGGTTCATCAGTACCATTTTTCTGGATTCCATGTATATGCGTTAATATGTCTTTCCCTTTCTGACTTAGTTCACTCCATCTGACAGACTCTAGGTCTATCCACATCACTACAGATGACCTAATTCTATTTCTCTTTTTGCCTGAATAATATTCCGTTGTATAAATGCACCGCATCTTCTTAATCCATTCATCTGTCACTGAACCGGAGAAGGCAGTGGCATCCCACTCCAGTACTCCTGCCTGGAAACTCCCATGGACGGAGGAGCCTGGTGGGCTGCAGTCCATGGGGTCGCGAAGAGTCGGACACGACTGAGCGACTTCACTTTCCCTTTTCACTTTCATGCATTGGAGAAGGAAATGGCAACCCACTCCAGTGTCTTGCCTGGAGAATCCCAGGGACGGGGGAGCCTGGTGGGCTGCCGTCTGAGGTCGCACAGAGTCGGACATGACTGAAGCGACTTAGCAGCAGCAGCAGCTGTCATTGAACATGGTCTAAGATGAGTCAGGTCACAGAATTTCAGAAAGAATACTCTATGAACTATTAATATCAGGAAAGTTTTCCTGAAAGAGATTAAGATCAGTTCTTTGTCTCCTTCCACATATGGCCTGTAATTGGCCAGGAATCAGAGAACTGGATTGCTCCTGCTTACAGAAGAACAAAGAGCAGGGCTAATGGGAGGTAGGAACTTTGTGCAGACTCTTCCGGAGAGCATTTAATGTGTCACTGGGGGAGCTTTGAGGGTGTAAGGTGCCTGTGTGTGTTCCCCACCGTGATCATTTTTTCCCCGGAACTTTCTGTTTCCTGAGTTAGTAGCTAGAATTAGGTTTGAATGGAAAAGTGGTGGTTTTGGAGGGTTCCTTGCAGCTTGTGAACCTGGGGAAAGGCCTTGTAGATGACAACCTGGCCAGGGACACCATATGAAAATGTCATCCCTCTCAGTGTGGGTGAGGTTGACATTAGAGGGGAATTCAAGATAGCTCAGGGAAAGACAAAGCGCCTCCGGTTTTGATAGGAATGGAGATAAGGGAATGGAATGACCTCCCACGTTTGTCATGGTGATGAGATTCTTCTGCCTCTGAACACGTTCTCCACAGGCTCCCCTGAAGCCTTTCCAATCCTGTGGCATCTTCCAGTTCCTGTCTTAGATCTCTTCTTTCCCATAACTACCTAAAAGCACAGTCATGCATTCCTGACTGTTCATTTCTAGTAATAATCTCCTCCTTTGCAAGAGCCCCTCATGGTCAGAGTCCAGTCTCCTGATTCCAACACACATGCTTGCCTCAAATGTCCCTGTAACGTCCAAGGTACAACTCTAAATTCTAGGAATTCTCTGACCTTTTGCTCTGGTCCCAGAGAGAACATTGTGTTTTTCAATGCCCAGGCCATTCTTTCAAATAATTACATTCTCTGTCACCCTGCACAGACTGCTATACCGCCAAAACCATTCTTTTAGACTGGGAATTTCTAGAAATGAATGTTTCTTTCAGGGATCTCAGCAAATCTACAATCTCCAGGTGTCTGCTAAATCCTACCTCTGTTGAATCACTTTGTTTGTTTAGTGAGCAATTCTTCTGATTTGTCTGATCTAAGTATAGCTGAAAACCTATGACAACTTGCTATGGACAGTATGTCTTCCTATCTCTCACTTAATAAATATCAGAGCTTTAACTTCGTGCTGGTACTGAGATGCTCTCTTCTTCCTTTGAGAAAAACTCTCTAATGGCCTTACTTCTTTTTTGGGAAACGAGACTTGTTGCTCTTCTAATACACTTCTATATGTGACTTGCTATCACATTTGTACTTCTTAAGACTTCATTTTCCAGTATTTCTATGCTGATCATAGATTGCTGCCCTCTAAAAAGTCATCTGAAGAGAAACAACATTCCACCCCCAAATTGACAATGATAGTGTTGTAGCCATGCATTCCAGGAAACAAACTCACTCAGAAGGACAGTACAGATAGTGGAATGGAGTTTATTACACTGGCAGGCCCAAGGCAGAGTCTCCTCTTAGCCAAGGATCCCGGCCAGCATTTGTGAAAATCTTTTATACCCCATGTGTACGTGTCTGAACCCACCACCCCAAATTCCTTGAGACTCAGATAAACCAAGGAAAATACAATCCCANAAGGCCTCTTCAGACAACCAGTCTGCCTATTGAGTGGGTGATGGTATCTAACCATGTCATCTTCTGCCACCCCCATCTCTTTTTTGCCTTCAATCTTTCCCAGCAGCAGGGTCTTTTCCAATGAGTTTGTTCTTCCCATCAGATGGCCAAACTTTGGAGCTTCAGCATCAGTCCTTCCGGTGAATATTCAGGGTTGAGTTCCTTTAGAATTGACTAGTTTGATCTCCTTACAATCCAAGGGACTCTCAAGAGTCCTCCAGCACCAGGATTTGGAATCTTCAGTTCTTCGGTGCTCAGTCTGCCTAAAGAAGGCTCATCGGACTCACTCCCATGCTTGACTATTAGAAAAACCATAGCTTTGACTATTTGGGCCTTTGTTGGCAAAATAATGTTAAATCTATACCGTCTTTTTTTCTTTTTCTTTCTTTTTTTTTTTTTATGAGTATAATTGCTTTACAATATTGTGTTAGTTTTTTTCTGTACAACAAAGTGAGTCAGCCATATGTATACACATATCCCCTCCCACACCCCTCACAACCCAACTTTCCACTCGTCTAGGTTACCAGTGAGTGTGGAGCTGAGCTCCTGCCCTATACAGTGGTTCCCACTAGCTAGCTGTTACACAGGGAAGGGTATATATGTCAGTGCTCCTCTCTCAATCCGTCGCACCCTCCCCTTCCCTCCCTGCCTTATGTCCACATGTCTTTCTCTTCATCTTTGTCTCTATTCCTGCCCTGCAAATAGGTTCATCAGTACCATTTTTCTGGATTCCATGTATATGCGTTAATATGTCTTTCCCTTTCTGACTTAGTTCACTCCATCTGACAGACTCTAGGTCTATCCACATCACTACAGATGACCTAATTCTATTTCTCTTTTTGCCTGAATAATATTCCGTTGTATAAATGCACCGCATCTTCTTAATCCATTCATCTGTCACTGAACCGGAGAAGGCAGTGGCATCCCACTCCAGTACTCCTGCCTGGAAACTCCCATGGACGGAGGAGCCTGGTGGGCTGCAGTCCATGGGGTCGCGAAGAGTCGGACACGACTGAGCGACTTCACTTTCCCTTTTCACTTTCATGCATTGGAGAAGGAAATGGCAACCCACTCCAGTGTCTTGCCTGGAGAATCCCAGGGACGGGGGAGCCTGGTGGGCTGCCGTCTGAGGTCGCACAGAGTCGGACATGACTGAAGCGACTTAGCAGCAGCAGCAGCTGTCATTGAACATGGTCTAAGATGAGTCAGGTCACAGAATTTCAGAAAGAATACTCTATGAACTATTAATATCAGGAAAGTTTTCCTGAAAGAGATTAAGATCAGTTCTTTGTCTCCTTCCACATATGGCCTGTAATTGGCCAGGAATCAGAGAACTGGATTGCTCCTGCTTACAGAAGAACAAAGAGCAGGGCTAATGGGAGGTAGGAACTTTGTGCAGACTCTTCCGGAGAGCATTTAATGTGTCACTGGGGGAGCTTTGAGGGTGTAAGGTGCCTGTGTGTGTTCCCCACCGTGATCATTTTTTCCCCGGAACTTTCTGTTTCCTGAGTTAGTAGCTAGAATTAGGTTTGAATGGAAAAGTGGTGGTTTTGGAGGGTTCCTTGCAGCTTGTGAACCTGGGGAAAGGCCTTGTAGATGACAACCTGGCCAGGGACACCATATGAAAATGTCATCCCTCTCAGTGTGGGTGAGGTTGACATTAGAGGGGAATTCAAGATAGCTCAGGGAAAGACAAAGCGCCTCCGGTTTTGATAGGAATGGAGATAAGGGAATGGAATGACCTCCCACGTTTGTCATGGTGATGAGATTCTTCTGCCTCTGAACACGTTCTCCACAGGCTCCCCTGAAGCCTTTCCAATCCTGTGGCATCTTCCAGTTCCTGTCTTAGATCTCTTCTTTCCCATAACTACCTAAAAGCACAGTCATGCATTCCTGACTGTTCATTTCTAGTAATAATCTCCTCCTTTGCAAGAGCCCCTCATGGTCAGAGTCCAGTCTCCTGATTCCAACACACATGCTTGCCTCAAATGTCCCTGTAACGTCCAAGGTACAACTCTAAATTCTAGGAATTCTCTGACCTTTTGCTCTGGTCCCAGAGAGAACATTGTGTTTTTCAATGCCCAGGCCATTCTTTCAAATAATTACATTCTCTGTCACCCTGCACAGACTGCTATACCGCCAAAACCATTCTTTTAGACTGGGAATTTCTAGAAATGAATGTTTCTTTCAGGGATCTCAGCAAATCTACAATCTCCAGGTGTCTGCTAAATCCTACCTCTGTTGAATCACTCTGTTTGTTTAGTGAGCAATTCTTCTGATTTGTCTGATCTAAGTATAGCTGAAAACCTATGACAACTTGCTATGGACAGTATGTCTTCCTATCTCTCACTTAATAAATATCAGAGCTTTAACTTCGTGCTGGTACTGAGATGCTCTCTTCTTCCTTTGAGAAAAACTCTCTAATGGCCTTACTTCTTTTTTGGGAAATGAGACTTGTTGCTCTTCTAATACACTTCTATATGTGACTTGCTATCACATTTGTACTTCTTAAGACTTCATTTTCCAGTATTTCTATGCTGATCATAGATTGCTGCCCTCTAAAAAGTCATCTGAAGAGAAACAACATTCCACCCCCAAATTGACAATGATAGTGTTGTAGCCATGCATTCCAGGAAACAAACTCACTCAGAAGGACAGTACAGATAGTGGAATGGAGTTTATTACACTGGCAGGCCCAAGGCAGAGTCTCCTCTTAGCCAAGGATCCTGGCCAGCATTTGTGAAAATCTTTTATACCCCATGTGTACGTGTCTGAACCCACCACCCCAAATTCCTTGAGACTCAGATAAACCAAGGAAAATACAATCCCAATAACCCATCATTCACGCGCTATGTGCTCAAGCAGTCAAACAATTAGCCAGTAATCAATAAACCCGAGGTTACACTCCGATTGATACAGAAAAATTTATGGCCTGTCTGGAGGAAGGGGTGATTAGTGTATGTTTTCTCTTAGGCGATGAGTAACCTAGATATGATCTTCAAGGTTTCCCGGTCTGGAGGGGGTCATATCTTTCAGTTGTTGTTTTCATAGGCACTAAACACAGAGTTCAGAATCCATTGGAAAGGTGGCCGAGCATGATCAGCACGAACAGGCCTGAAGTGAAGTCCAGGCCCTATGAATTCCTCCTTCAGTCCCCCCTCTTGATGCTCTTAACTCATATTATGAACATCATTCATAGGGATATATTGCACCCTGGCTCTCTGACCGCCAGTTTGGGAGAATGACAGCAACCTTCAGGTTACAGAGTTCATAATAGATTGTAAAATTCAGGGTCCACAAAGGAGAACTATACTTTAAAAAATAGAATAGGGAGATGTACACACACACACACACACATACACATATATTTAACCTTTAAAGAAATGTTCACAACTGGGAGTTTTGATAATAGTAATCTTTGACGTTGACCTACTGTTTGATTATTTAATAGTTGTTTTCACAAATTTTGTATTGCAGGTGGACTAGCTTAGTAGTTAAAAAGTTAGTTCACATCTTGACATGGTGTGGTCTGGGTGTCGAACTTCTCTAAGCCTCAGTCTCATCTCTGGACCTATCTCATACTGTCATTGTGAGAATTTGGTGGAACAATGCTTAGAACACATGAAAAGGGTGTAGATCATGGGAGATGTTCAATTCATGTCACTTATTATCTGATTACCAAACTCTTGTGAAAAAAAAAAGTAGGGTGTGGGACTTCCCTGGTGGCTTAGTGGTAGAGAATCTACCTGCCAATGCAGGAGACATAGGTTCGATCCCTGACTGGGAAGATCCCACATGCCACAGAGCAACTAGGCTGTGAGCCACAACAACTGAGCCTGCGCTCTGTAGCCCAGGAGCCACAACTGCTGAAACTTGGGTGCCCCAGAGCCCATGCTCTGCAACAAGAGAAGCCACCACAATAAGAGGCCTGCTCATCACGACTAGAGAAAAGCCCATGCAGCAACAAAGACCCAGCAAAGCCAAAAATAAATTAATTGATTTAGTTAAATAAATAAAATAGAAGCTACCCCCCCCAAAATGAGTTATAATAAAAAAGTAGGGCATGGAGGATTATCTTCATTTTACTGAAGAGAAAAATGGTGCTCAGAGAGATTAGCTAAAATGACAAGCAATTCTTTAGTTTTTAAACCGAGTTTCAATTGCAGTCTTAACGCCAGGACTGGAAACGGGCCATCAGGTGAGTTCACTGGGACCTTTCTCTAGGGTGGAGCCAGCACACAGGGAACCTGAAATACCCGCTGAACCACTCTTGTGGGGTTAAGAGAACCCCTGCAGATCTGACCCTGCCAGACGTCTGTAGAGTCACAGAGCTAATGACCCAAGTTCGATTTAAGCCAAGTGTTACGAAGGCAGATTCAAACCATTCTTCACTCTTTTGGGGGCAGCAGAGTTGAGGATTGAGGGGAGACGAGAGGAATGAGTTATATTAGTTTCGGTAGCCTTCTCATTTCTAAATGAAACTTACTTGCCTGAGAATTTCTGTGAGTGTGTAGCTAGTTTCAAAACTCAGCTGCCTTGGTTAATGTGGCTTTGCCAAAGGGGCACATAGAGGCTCGGAGCCAGCCATGGGATGCTGACTGGCCCTTGCCTTATTTGGGCAGCTGTGTTCATCCAGCGACTTTATGTGAGACAGGGCCCCTCTTTTTAAGCTACTTGAAAAGTAATGAATCTCCTGAGCTTGTGACAAAGATGCATTCTGTGATTTCTTCTTAGCAGTTTCCTTTCTTTTACAAGATTAAAGTTACCTCCTCACAGCACTCTTTTACCATTCTTGGGTAAGTAACCCAATTTTCTTTTTCCTAAAATATAGTTTTTAAAACAAATTCATTTCTTTTAAAATGAACTGAAATGTTAAGATATTTTGGCTAAGAACAGTCTCACCCCTCATTCTATTGTGCTTCTTGCAAAAATATTCTTGGTCTGCTCAGCTTTAAGAGAGATAAACTATGTCAGTGAAGAATTCCCAAGAAGTAATTCAAGGGTAATAATTTACATTGTTAAAGATATTTTGTTCCCTGTTAGTGGTAACTTTAATTTATAGGAGTGACATGTTACTAGTCAGCGGACCAGCAAAATCTCTGAAATTACCTTTTCAAAAAGACAATTTAAAGGGCAAACATTTGATATGTACCAAAATTTTGGTAATACAGATATTCAGTAAACCTCAAAGTGGAATCAGCAGAGATAGACTGAAAAACTAACATTAGAAACTTCATAAAATCATATCTTTGAATTATAATGAAAACATAGTTTAAAATAAGAAGCTAGAAAAACCAGGTTTAGAGGTCAGATCATAGATAGAAAAGTATTTAATATAGGCATAATAATCTGCAAAGAATATATAGATAATTTCTACTGAATATTGATTTTTACTTCTAACAATTTCCAAAGAACTATAAAATGCCATAGAAATATAACAGCTCTTCTCTGATTGGTATATGTCCTCGGGCACGTTTTTGCAATAATAGAAATGTTAGTTTTGCTGTTCACACAAAAACCTCAATTTGGCTAATTAAATCTTAGGCACAGTATGATTCCTAGCAGGATTACAGTGAGAAACTGCACACACTGCTTTCTGTCCTGAGCATTTGAGGGTTGCTAGGCAACAGTTAAAAAGGTACCACATTCCTTTGGTGTGGCATTCCCAGGTTTTTTTTTTTTTTTTTTTAAGTTGCCAGGTAAGCTGAGCTGAGAGGCTAGAAATCCATTAGGAATAAAAGATACTGAATGACTGTGGTTTGTGTGCCTATGTGCATGTGATGTGGATGGAGAAATTTAAGTTATTAGTCTTTATCCACAACTTGCTACAGAGCATAGAACATGAATTTTCTTTAAAAGATGTGGTTGCCAGAACCAGATTAAATTCATAATGTCTCAGCCTTGCCATGAATATCCTACTTGTTTCAACTGTAAGCAGTATATCGGTTTTTTTAAGAGGTGAGAGGTTTACAAAACAGCCATAATAGTAGATTATTCATACTGCTCTCTCCCCAATTTTACTCCAAAAAACCTGGGAAAGAAGGAAAATAAACTAGAGCCTCCAAACGAAGACATTTGGAAGAAAAGTGAATTAACTTGCACTGGTGTTGGAAATAGAAATAACTTTTTAAAGTTAAAGCTCCTGGAGTTGGTTTTCTATCACGCTTTTATCCTTAGGGTGAAATTCAGATGCAGAGTTAGAAGCTGAGTGAGGCGGAGTTGTGTTTTCCAAACACATGCCTGTCCAACAGTGTGACGATGGCATTCCTCTGTCGACAGGTGGGGCCTCTCTGTCCCATTTCCTGGAATATGGATGGGTCAATGGCAGGGCAGAAGGGGTGTCACCTGACTTTGAAAGCCAAGTCTTACAAAATGACAAAGCTCCTGTTGGGATTCCTTTCTTGGAACTTTCTCTTGAGATCCCTAAGACACACCTGTGAGAGCACCAGTGAACCTGAAGCCGCCTTGCTGGAGAGGCCACATGTAAAGTTCCATAGCAACAGTGTAGCTGTTCAAGCCTTCTTCCCACACCAACCTCCAGACACAGAGAACTAGCTTTCAAATCAGCCCTAGCTGATGCTGAGTGAAGCAGAGGCAACTGTAGCTACTGAGCAGTGTTACTTAAAAAAAAAATTAATTTTATCTATTTGGCTTTGCTGGGTCTTAGTTGCCGGATCTTAAGTTGGGCGTGTGAACCCTTAGTTGTGGCATGTAGGATCTAGTTCCCCCACCAGGGATTGAATCCAGGCCCCCTGCATTGGGAGCACAGATTCTGAACCACTGGACCACCAGGGAAGTTCCCCAAAGTAGTGTTATCTTATGGTGCTAAGTTTTCTGGTGGTCTGCAATGCATCATTAGAGAACCAGAATATTAGGACTTGGAGAAAACTTTCTTAGAGTTAAATGCTAAGTAAAAGTTAATATACCTATAGCAGGGTTAGTTGACCAGCAAAGTAATAAACTGTAATTTACAGTGTTAGTATCTGGTTTGAAGCAGAAAACCACTTTGTTTTGGTAAAGAGCTATTGACAAACATACAAGTGTTTGGTCGACCAGTTTTCCTGAAATTCTTAAGCCTAGCCATAAGTCTAATGTCCTGATTTCTTAAATATGATACTTAAGTGACTAGAGTAAGGCAAAGGATGGAGGGGTCTTTTAGTTGTCTGCTTCTCATGATTTTCTGGGTAAGGTAAGGGATAGAGTTCAGCCTGGTAGGTCTTCTGCTCCATGTGATTTTGTGGGGGGTTGCTCAGTTGCCTTCAGCTTATGGCTGGATTGGGTTGGAATGTCCAGAAAGGCCTCCCTCACATGTCTGATGCTCTTCCACATGGCCTTGCCACTGTGTGCTGTGTCTCGTCACTCAGTCATGCAACCCCAGCTTCTTGAATACATGGAGGCTACCTTCCCAGAGCGGGAAGCAGAAGCTGCCAGACCTCTTAGAGCTTGAGCTTGGAAGTCCAAGCATGACATGTCCACTGTGTCTTATGGGTTAAATGAAGTCAGCAACCAGGTCAAGTGGAAAAAGACTCTACCTACGGAACAAATGGTGTGTTGTGCACATACAGGGTGGGAAAATAATGCTGGCCGTTTTAGAGACAAACAGGAAGAGTAATGGGCTCCAAAGAGAGAGAGAGTGGTTCTGATCCTAGCTCTGCCAACTAGCTAGCTGTGTGTGGTTTTGGCCAAGTCACCTGTTAATGCTTAACTTGTTCACAGACCAGATAAGGAGAATGAGCTGGATCCTGTCTAGTTCTAGAAATTGGCCCCTAATCAGGATAGAACAGTAGCCTAGAAAGTGAGGGTGGAAGGGTATATAAACAGAAATGCAATTAGTGAATTATCCGATTGTTCTCTTCTGGGCTGTTGTTCAGTCGCTCAGTTGTGTCTGACTCTTTGCGACCCCATGAATCACAGCACGCCAGGCCTTCCTGTCCATCACCAACTCCCAGAGTTTACCTAAACTCACGTCCGTCGAGTCGGTGATGCCGTCCAGCCATCTCATCCTCTGTCGTCCCCTTCTCCTCCTGCCCCCAATCCCTCCCAGCATCAGGGTCTTTTCCAATGAGTCAACTCTTTGCATGAAGTGGCCAAAATATTGGAGTTTCAGCCTCAGCATCAGTCCTTCCAATGGACACCCAGGACTGATCTCCTTTAGGATGAACTGGTTGGATCTCCTTGCAGTCCAAGGGACTCTCAAGAGTCTTCTCCAACACCACGGTTCAAAAGCATCAATTCTTTGGCGCTCAGCTAGCCTATGCTTAACCCTGAGCTCTGCACAGGCTAACTAGACTGTGATATCCCTCTATTAATCATCCTAGAATCTCAGCTTTCAAGACTTATTCTTCTACCTTCAGTACTTGGCTCCTGTTACAACCTACCTTCCCCTTCCACCTCTTCCTCCTTTTCAGCCTCACAGGGTGGAAAATGAAAATGCTCTTCAGTTTTACCATGATTTTTTTATGTTTCACATGAAGTAGGAAGCATTAGGGCTCTGAAGGGAATTGGAATAGGGATCTTGGAACTAGAATTTGACAAAATAATGTATCCAGTGGAATACCTCTCTCAGAATACCTCTCTGTATTGAACAGTCTGTACCTATTGCAAGAGGAGACTCTCCACCCCACCCCAGAGTGAACTAAAAACAAGGTTTTTTGTGTGTGTTTTTGAAAACCTTCAACCATGGGCTGTATACTTCAGAAATATACAATTCCTTCAGCAAGTAGTCTCAAAAACTTGAGATTTTAGGAGAACTACAGGTTGCCACAAGGACCCCCCAAACTAGATCTTTGATCCTTATTTGGGAGGTTCAGGATGGATAAGATATAAAGTGGGTACACAGGGTCTTTACCTTGAGGATCTCATCATTCAGGAGGTTACCGAGTACCTTCCAATTTGTGTCTAATTAGACACAGCAGCTGAGTCCTTCCTGGCTGTGGAAGTCCTTCCTTCCTGCTGCAGGAATTTCCAGAACGGCATCCAGGTGCAGGCAGAGTCCTGCACACCTTACGCAGTTACTCCTTCCCCATAGTCTTTGATTTTTCAAGCCGGGGGTAGGGTGCAGACACTAAAACAATGCGCACTTAGGTCTCCTGGATCCGATGATCTCTGTGGCTGAACTCTCGCCCCCTCCCTACATCACTTCTACTTTGTTGCCAGAACTCTCAGACTCTTCAAATGACAAAATAGTAATGTTTTCTTGGTCACCTCAAGCAGGGTAAGATCCTCATGCTCAAGAATGCAGCTTATCATTACCATCAGAATCATCTGTGAGATCTGCCACCCAGTGTTTTTTTTTTTTTGTCTTCATTCTTTCTCTAAGCTCTTCCTGTTATGTCCACTAACCAGGATCTTCTTATCCTTGTTTCCTTAATAGGCCACCCTGTCTCCCCCCACAACCTATTCCAGTGCTTCCATTCTGTCAAAATTTGAGTTTCAGCCATATAAATCCAAATGTAGGAAAGACATTCTTTCAACTATTATGAAGAAAGATGTGCTTAAAAATCAATCCATGAACAGTCATAGAATTCTAAAAGATTTGAGGGGGAGATTGTGGCAAAGAGGATCCAGAAAGTTAAGACCTGAAAGCAGTAACGCTTTTTGTTATCTGTTCAATTCTCAGTGTTCCTTAATCCTTTTGCCATTCTAGATTAACAAGGAAATGAAATTTGGGGATACAGCCATTTGCCCATAGTATTGGCACTCAGGTATCAACCGTCTCAGTTCAGTTCAGTTGCTCAGTTGTGTCCGACTCTTTGTGACCCCATGAATCGCAGCACGCCAGGCCTTCCTGTCCATCACCAACTCCCAGAGTTCACCCAAACTCATGTGCATCGAGTTGGTGATGCTATCCAGTCATCTCATCCTCTGTCATCCCCTTCTCCTGCCCCCAATCCCTCCCAGCATCAAGGTCTTTTCCAATGAGTCAACTCTTTGCATGAAGTGGCCAAAGTATTGGAGTATCAGCCTCAGCATCAGTCCTTCCAATGGACACCCAGGACTGATCTTTAGGATGGACTGGTTGGATCTCCTTGCAGTCCAAGGGACTCTCAAGAGTCTTCTCCATCACCACGGTTCAAAAGCATCAATTCTTCGGTGCTCATCTTTCTTCACAGTCCAACTCATACATCCATACATGACCAGTGGAAAAACCATAGCCTTGACTAGATGGGCCTTTGTTGGCAAAGTAGTATCTCTGCTTTTGAATATGCTATCTAGGTTGATCATAACTTTGCTTCCAAGGAGTAAGCGTCTTTTAATTTCATGGCTATCAGATCGCATAGTCAAGCACAACTCTCTGCTGCTAAATATGGGGGACATATGTTTCCCTAAGTCCTGTGTCAGGAGTGCTCCGTCTTACTGAAGTCCATGTGAACAAACACAAAAAGCTAGTTCTCAGCAGATATGTGCTTAACTGAGGGACCCATGGCATTGTTGTTGCTCAGTCATGTCTGATGTAAAAATATACAAAACTGATATAAGGCACATATTTCGGGTTTTGAGTATAACACCACGGTCTTCATACAGCCTTATACTTCCCTTCATAAAACCACACACAAGAAAACTGCACAAGAATACCTGTGATATTACATTAATAGAAGAAGTTAAAGTGTCACTTGAGTTGTAACCGTGCCTTGGACTAGCCTCTAAGGCAGGAGGGTGGCCAGGTGGGTGCCCTCCGACAGACGAGAGCATCTCAAAGAGCCTGCCACTCCCACTGGAAGATAGCCGGCCCCCAGTGTGGGTGTGCTGCTCTGAAGAAACTGTTGAGGTTTGTGGTGATATGAAGGAGTTAGTGAAGGTTCCAGAGATTAGCATGTAGACATTAAATGGGCAAATTTGGAGCATTTCTTTCTGACTTCATTCTAACACTTCAGCCCAAGTGTCAGACCGTGACACTCACTCCCTTCCTTTTCCGAGGAAACGCTCCCTCCATCCAGGCCTGCCTGGACACTCTTTACCTCCACCCACCCCTCCCATCTCCACATGGCATGTACCAAAGCAGTAAGGATGGGCAGGGGCAGGAGGTACACGCAAACCCTGGATCCACTGCTCCCTCAGGAGGCGTGGCACAGAGGGGGCGTGGCGAGGCCCCGCCTTGCCATTGGCTGCAGCCTGCCCAGGTGGAGGTCCACGTGAGCAGCCAGCCCACGGGCCCAAGGGTGGGTAGTGCAGGTGCACAGCCGAGGTGGGGTGAGGGCGGAGGTGGCAAAGGGGTGACCGCGGAGGAGGGAGTGCCTGGGAACAGGCAACATGTGCCTGGCACGATGCCCTGCAGCTGGCGGCGGGTGGGGCCACCGCTTTCCTCTGTAGACCGAGGCTGCTGACGCAAAAAACTTTTCGGGAGGGAGCGACCCCGCCCAGATTCCCTCCACCCTGAAAGTCTGCAGGATTTCAGGGCCGAGTAAACCAAGCAGAAGCTCAGGGCCGTGTTATAGACCCACGTTGAGGTTTTCAGATTGGCCTTGGAGGCTCCTGTCTGCCAACTACCAGCTCTGTGACCGCAGGCGTCGCTTAACCTGGCCTGTTTCCCTGCTCTTTTGAGAGGCTTGTGGCCTGCAAGTAGCCACGAAGAAAAGAGTTCACGTCCCAATAACTACCTGCCTAGTGAGTATTCTGAGCGCCCAAATCACGCCCTTGCCCTCAGGGAGCAAGTGCCCGCGCTGAGCAAGATGAAAGTTATATGGTGGATTAATGCCAGGGCCTCTGTGTGAGCTTGGACCTCAGGTTCCTCGTAAGCGACAGAATATGCTTCGAAGGTAACAAGAAGGAAGTGTGAAGCCACGTTCATAACACGAGTCTCAGGTGTGGGCAGTGCAAAGGGCGTCTGTGTAAAGTTCATTTCTGAGTAGCCAGGATGGGGCGGGGATGCAGCGGGGGAGGGGGTGGGGGTGGTGCAGACAGGCGAGCCAGGTTGNGTATTGGAGTTTCAGCTTCAGCATCAGTCCTTCTAGTGAATATTCAGGACTGATTTCCTTTAGGATGGAATGGTTGGATCTCTTTGTAGTCCAAGTGACTCTCAAGAATCCTCTCCAACACCACAGTTCAAAAGCATACTTATGAATAATGCTGCTATAAATAATGGACTTACTGGGTGGTCCAGTGGTAAAGAATCTGCCTGCCAACACAGGGACACAGGTTCGAACCCTGGTCCAAGAAGATTCTGCATGCCACAGGGCTGTTCGCCATGACTAGAGAGTCCTTGAGCAGCAATAAAACTAAGATTCAAGGCAACAAAATAAATAAATAGTAAAAAAAAAAAAAAAAGTTTAAAAAACATTAACATACAAGTCTTTGNTTCGAACCCTGGTCCAAGAAGATTCTGCATGCCACAGGGCTGTTCGCCATGACTAGAGAGTCCTTGAGCAGCAATAAAACTAAGATTCAAGGCAACAAAATAAATAAATAGTAAAAAAAAAAAAAAAAAGTTAAAAAACATTAACATACAAGTCTTTGTGTGAACATATTTTTATTCTCTTGAGTAGATTCCTAGGAGCAAAGTTGCTGGGTTGTATGAGGGTAGCTCAGCTGGTAAAGAATCTGCTTGGAATGCAAGAGACCCTGGTTCGATTCCTGAGTTGGGAAGTTCACCTGGAGAAGGGGATGGCAACCCACTCCAGTACTGTTGCCTGGAGAATCCCCATAGACTGTAGCCCACAAGGCTCCTCTGTCCATGGGACTGCAAAGAGTCGGACACTACAGAGTCACTAAGCACAACAACAACATGATTAGTTTATTAATAAATTTTCAAGAAACCTGTCAAACTCCTTTCCAAATGACTGTACCATTTAAAATTCCCATCAGCGATGCATAAGGGTTCTAGTTTCTCCACATTTATGTCAACACTTGGCATTATCTGCCTTTTTGGTAATAGCCATTCAATAGCCACTTGGAATGTAGTGACATCTTATTGTGGTTTTAACTTGCATTTCATTTCCTTAATGATGCTGAGTATCTACATTTTCATTTGCTTGTTAGCCATTCCTATACCTTCTTTGGTGAAATGTGTACTCAAATCCTTTGCCAATTTTTAAATTGGCCTGTCTGCTTACTGAGTTTGAAGAGTTCTTTGTAAGTCCTTTATCAGACGTGTGATTTGAAAATATTTTCTCCCAGTCTATGGTTTGTCTTTTTTTTTGAGAAAAGTTTATTTTTATTTTATAATATTCATTGGAAATACACTGGAAGATTATATATCAAGTCTTCAACAGTGGTTATTCTCAGGCAATAGAAATTTTAGGTAGCAAACTTTTTCCTCTTCTTGCTAAATATTTCTTTAATTAATTTTTTCATTTTAATGGATATTACCTTTTGTTTTTTAAATTTATATTTAATTGGAAGATAATTGCTTTACAATGTTGTGTTGGTTTCTGCCATACAACTACATGAATCATTTGTAAGTATACAGATGTCCCCTCCCTCTTGAACGGCCCTCTCAATCCCCACCCCATCTCACCCTTCTAGGTTGTCACAGAGCACGGGGTTGAGCTCCCTGTGTTATAGAGCAATGTTATTGCATTCCCATTATCTAGCTAACTTTTTTATTTTTAAAAAACCTGAAATGCTTCATAAATTTGCATATCATCTTTGTGCAGAGGACATCTCATCTTTTCTATATTGTTCCAGTTTTACTATATGTATGTGCTGCTGAGGAGACAGCACTGGCGACCCATTCCAGTACTCTTGCCTGGAAAATCCCATGGGCGGAGGAGCCTGGTAGGCTGCAGTCCGTGGGATCGCTAAGAGTCGGACACCACGGAGCGACTTCACTTTCACTTTTCACTTTCATGCATTGGAGAAGGAAATGGCAACCCACTCCAGTGTTCTTGCCTGGAGAATCCCAGGGACGGGGGAGCCTGGTGGGCTGCTGTCTATGGGGTCGCACAGAGTCGGACACGACTGAAGCGATTTAGCAGGGGCGGCAGGTCGAGTAGAAACGGAATTCTAGAAGATGTGTCCTCAGACTTTGCAGCTTAGACTTCAGACTTATTTCAGATTCATCAAAGGAGAAAGATGGGCTGTACTGCCGCAGTGAGCGGGTTTCCCGCAAACANCACGATTGAAGCGACTTAGCAGCAGCAGTACAGTGTTAACTACAAGCACAATGATATGTAGCAGATCTCTAGAACTTTTTGATCTTGCACGACTGGAAATGTATACCCATTGAATAACAACTCTCCATTTCCTCTTTTCCTTCAGACTCTGGCTGCCACCATACTCCATCTGCTTAGTTAACTTGAGATAACTCATATAAGTGGAAAATGCAGTATTTGTTCTGGCTGGCTTTTTTACTTCATATAATGCCCTCCCGTTTCATCCATTTTGTAGCATACAAAAGGATATCCTTCTCTTTATGGCGGAATAATATTTCACTGTCTGTGTATGCCATATTGTCTTTATCCATTCATCTGTTGACTAATAGTTTCCACCTTTTAGTGCTTGTGACCAATGCTTTAGTGAACAGGGGAGTACATATAGCTCTTAGAGATCTTGATTTCATTTCTCTTGGATAACTACCAAGAGATTGGTATTGCTGGATCATATGGTAGTTCTGTTTTTGATTTTTGAGGACCCTCTATACCATTTTGTATAGTGGCTGTGCCATCCAACATTCTCACCATCAGTGCACTAGGGTTCCAGTTTTTCTACATCCTCACCAACACGTGTTATTNTCTTGATTTCATTTCTCTTGGATAACTACCAAGAGATTGGTATTGCTGGATCATATGGTAGTTCTGTTTTTGATTTTTGAGGACCCTCTATACCATTTTGTATAGTGGCTGTGCCATCCAACATTCTCACCATCAGTGCACTAGGGTTCCAGTTTTTCTACATCCTCACCAACACGTGTTATTTTGTTTTCTTGATAATGGCCATCCTGAGAGGTGTAAGGTGATATCTCATCGTGGTTTTGATTTGCACTTTGCTGATGATGAGCATCTTGTCATACCGGTTTGCTGTTTGCAGATCTTTGGAGAAATGTCTTCCCAAATCTTTTGTCCATTTTGACGAGGTTATTCGTTCTTTTCTGCTATTGAATTGTACTAGTTCCTTATATTGGAGAAGGCAATGACACCCCACTCCAGTACTCTTGCCTGGAAACTCCCATGGATGGAGGAGCCTGGTAGGCTGCAGTCCATGGGGTTGCTAAGAGTCAGACACAACTGAGCGACTTCACTTTCACTTTTCACTTTCATGCATTGGAGAAGGAAATGGCAACCCACTCCAGTGTTCTTGCCTGGAGAATCCCAGGGACAGGGGAACCTATTGGGCTGCCGTCTATGGGGTCACACAGAGTCAGACACGACTGAAGTGACTTAGCAGCAGCAGCAGCAGCAGTTCCTTATATATTTTGAATATCAGTCTCTTATCAGTTTGCAGATACTTTCTACCTTTTCATAGGTTACCTTTTGACTCTTGATTGTTTACTTTCCTGTGCAGAAACTTTTTAGTTTGATGTAGCCCCCACTCATCTATTTTGCTTTTCTTGCCTGTCCTTTTTGGCATTCAAATCAGTGCCAATACCAATGTCATGAAGCTTTTCCTCTATGTTTTCTTTTTGGAGTTTTACAGTTTCAGGTCCTATATGTAAAATTTTAATACATTTTAAGTTGATTGTGTATAGTCCAGTTTCCTTCTTTTGCCTGTGGATATCCACTTTTCCCAGCCTCTCTTGTTGGAGACTATCCTTTCAAAAATATGCAGGACTGGGAAATAGACCCTTGAAGGGCACAAACATGAACCTTGAACACACTAGGACCCAGGAGAAAGGAGCAATGGCCCTGTGAGAGACTGGCCCACTCTTACCCGGGAGTGTCCGGAGTCTCCAGCGGAGGCATGGGTTGGTAGTGGCCTGCTGCAGGGCTAGGGGCACTGAGTGTAGCAGTACATGCATGGGACCTTTTGAAGGAGGTCGCATTATCTTCATTACCTCCACCATAGTTTCAGTTTAGTTCAGTCGCTCAGTTGTGTCCGACTCTTTGCGACCCCGTGAATCACAGCACACCAGGCTTTCCTGTCCATCACCAACTCCTGGAGTTCACCCAAACTCATGCCCATTGAGTTGGTGATGCCATCCAGCCGTCTTATCCTCTGTCGTCCCCTTCTCTTCCTGCCCCCAATCCCTCCCAGCATCAGGGTCTTTTCCAATGAGTCAATCTTCTCATGAGGTGGCCAAAGTATTGGAGTTTCAGCATCAGTATCAGTCCTTCCAATGAACATCCAGGACTGGTCTCCTTTAGGATGGACTGGTTGGATCTCCTTGCAGTCCAAGGGACTCTCAAGAGAGTCTTCTTCAACACCACAGTTCAAAAGCATCAATTCTTTGGAGCTCAGCTTTCTTTACGATCCAACTGACACATCCATACTCGATCACTGGAAAAACCATAGCCTTGACTAGACGGGCCTTTGTTGGCAAAGTAGTATCTCTGCTTTTTAATATGCTATCTAGGTTGATCATAACTTTCCTTCCAAGGAGTAACCGTCTTTAAATTTCACGACTGCAATCACCATCTGCAGTGATTTTGGAGCCCCCCAAAATAAAATCTGACACTGTTTCCACTGTTCTCCCATCTATTTCCCATGAAGTGATGGGACCAAATGCCATGATCTTTGTTTTCTGAATGTTGAGCTTTAAGCCAACTTTTTCACTCTCCTCTTTCACTTTCATCAAAAGGCTCTTTAGTTCCTCTTCACTTTCTGCCATAAGGGTGGTATCATCTGCATATCTGAGGTTATTGCTATTTCTCCCAGAAATCTTGATTCCAGCTTGTGCTTCTTCCAGCCTAGCGTTTCTCATGATGTACTCTGCATAGAAGTTAAATAAGCAGGGTGACAATATACAGCCTTGACGTACTCCTTTTCCTATTTGGAACCAGTCTGTTGTTCCATGTCCAGTTCTAACTGTTGCTTCCTGACCTGCAAATAGGTTTCTCAAGAGGCAGGTCAGGTGGTCTGGTATTCCCATCTCTTTCAGAGCCCACACCATAGTTTGTAAGTGAAGTCGCTCGCTCGTGTCCAACTCTTTACGACCCCATGGACGATAGATTACCAGACTCCTCCATCCCTGGGATTTTCCAAGCAAGAATAATGGAGTGGGGTGCCATGTCCTTCTCCAGGTGATCTTCCTGACCCAGAGATTGAACTGAGGTCTCCCGCATTGTAAGCAGATGCTTTACCGTCTGAGCCAACAAGGAAGTCCCCACCATAGTTTGCTGCTAAGTCGCTTCAGTCATGTCCGACTCTGTGTGACCCCATAGACGGCAGCCCAACAGGCTCCCCTATCCCTGGGATTCTCCAGGCAAGAACACTGAAGTAGGTTGCCATTTCCTTCTCCAATGCACGAAAGTGAAAATTGAAAGGGAAGTCACTCTTTTGTGTCTGACTCTTAGCGACCCCATGGACTGTAGCCTACCAGGCTCCTCCGTCCATGGGATTTTCCAGGCAAGAGTACTGGAGTGGGCTGCCATTGCCTTTTCTGACCATAGTTTGGCCCTAGGTAAATAACAGGATGGGAACACAGCTCCATCCACCAGCAGAAAATTGGATTAAAGATATACTGAGCATGGCCCTGCCCATCAGAACAAGACCCACTTTCCCTCTAGTCAGTCTCTCCCATCAGAAAGCTTCCATAAGCCTCTAATCCTTCTCCATCAGAGGGCAAAGTGAAGTGAAGTTGCTCAGTCGTGTCTGACTCTTTGCAACCCCATGGACTGTAGCCTACCAGGTTCTTCAATCCATGGAATTCTCCAGGCAAGCGTACTGGAGTGGGTTGCCATTTCCTTCTCCAGGGGATCTTCCCGACCCAGGGATTGAACCTGGGTCTCCCTCATTACAGGCAGATACTTTACTGTCTGAGCCACCACAGACTGAAAACCAGAAGCACAGAAAACTAACGAATCTTATCACATGGACCATAGCCTTGTCTAACTCAATGAAACTGATCCATGCCATGTAGGGCCACCCAAGACGGATGAGTCATGGTGGAGAGTTATGATAAAATGTGGTCCACTGGAGAAGGGAATGGCAAACCACTTCAGTATTCTTGCCTTGAGAACCCCATGAACAGTATGAAACGGGAAAAGGTAAGACACTGAAAGATGAACTCCCCAGGTTGGTAGATGCTGAATATGCTACTGGAGATCAGTGAAGAAATAACTCCAGAAAGAATGAAGAGATGGAGCCAAAGCAAAAACAGCACCCAAGTTGTGGATGTGACTTGTGGTAGTAGCAAAGTATGATGCTGTAAAAAGCAGTACTGCATAGGAACTTGGAATGTTAGGTCCAGGAATCAAGGCAAATTGAAAGTGGTCAAATAGGAGATGACAAGAATGAATATCGACATTTTAGGAATCTGCGAACTAAAAGGACTGGCATGAGTGAATTTAACTCAGATGACTCTTACATCTACTACTGCAGGCAGGAATCCCTTAGAAGAAATGGAGTAGCCATCAGAGTCAACAAGAGTCTGAAATGCAGTACTTGGATGCAATCTCAAAAGCGGACAGAAGGATCTCTGTTTGTTTCCAAGGCAAACCATTCAATATCATGGTAATCCAAATATATATATACCCTGACCAGTAATGCTGAAGAAGCTGAACTTCAATGGTTCTATGAAGATCTACAGACTTTCTAGAACTAACACCCAAAAAAGATGTTATTTTCATTATACGGGACTGGAAAACACATGTAGGAAATCAAGAAACACCTGGAGTAATAGGCAGATTTGGCCTTGGAGTACAGAACGAAGCTGCTGCTGCTGCTAAGTCACTTCAGTTGTGTCTGACTCTGTGCAACCCTATAGACGAGGGCCCACTGTCTCTGGGATTCTCCAGGCAAGAACACTGGAGTGGGTTGCCATTTCCTTCTCCAATGCATGAAAGTGAAAAGCGAAAGTGAAGTCGCTCAGTCGTCCCCGACTCTTAGCGACCCCATGGACTGCAGCCTACCAGGCTCCTCTGTCCATGGATTTTCCAAGCAAGAGTACTGGAGTGGGGTGCCATTGCCTTCTCCGACAGAACGAAGCAGGGCAAGGCTAATAGAGTTTCTCCAAGAGAAAGCTCTGGTCATAGGAAACACCCTCTTCCAATAACACACGAGAAGACTCTATACATGGACATCACCAGATGGTCAGTACCAAAATCAGATTGATTATATGCTTTGCAGCCAAAGATGAAGGAGCTCTATACAGTCAGCAAATACAAGACCAGGAGATGACTGTGGCTCAGATCATGAACTCCTTATTGCCATATTCAGACTTAAATTGAAGAAAGTAGGTAAAACCGCTAGACCATTCAGGTATGACCTAAATCAAATCCCTTATGATTATACAGTGGAAGTGAGAAATAGATTCAAGGGATTAGAACTGATAAATTGCCGGAAGAACAATGGATGGAGTTTCCTGACATTGTACAGGAGANGGAGTTGGTGATGGACAGGGAGGTCTGGCGTGCTGCGATTTATGGGGTCGCAAAGAGTCGGACACGACTAAGCAACTGAACACTGTGCTTACGTTGCTACTGCAAAGAGAGTGTTGCTGCTTAGCTCCCACAAATCAAGTTTGTTTGCTTTATAATTTATGTTAGGGAATGTTTAAACAGGGTGAAAGAGCAGTTTTTACAAGCACAAAATCAAGCAATTCGTTTTCAGAAAGAACCAAATGAAATCAACTGAAGAAAAACAGGTAAGTTGAATCATATTTTGTAAAAACTAAAGAGTTGTATTTTGTATGTGTGTGTGAGTAGAGGCACACAGTTCTAAGAACAGTTGTACTGGGTGGAATATCAAGTACAACTTTAGGACTCAGAAGAATGGAAGCTTTATATGTAGGAGGAAACAAGGTTTATCACTACAGAATTTTAGGGACATAAGTAGAAATGGGAAAGATAATATAAACATTAGAAAAGTGGAATGGAGCTTCCTAGACCCTTTGACATAACAAATGGTTTAGGTAATGAAATTGGCAAAATCTTCAAATCTTGGTGCTACAGCAAACTTTTAAAAGTATCAGAGCCAAAAAGACTGTCCTGCTTGTGAGCACTGTGCTATAACATTTGTTAGTCCAATAGCACTGATTCTTCACCTGAGTAACTTTTCATTTTTTAATTGAAGGATAATTGCTTTATAGAATTTTGTTGTTTTCTGTCAAACCTCAACATGAATCAGCCATAGGTATACATATATCCTCTCCCATTTGAAACTCCCTCCCATCTCCCTCTCCATCCCATTCCTCCAGATGTCACAGAGCCCCTGTTTGATTTCGCCAAGTCATACAGCAAATTCCCACTGGCTATTTTACATATGGCGGTGTAAGTTCCATGCCACTGAGTAACTTTTTTTTTTTTTTTTCACGTTTTCTACACTGAGTAACTTTAAAGGCAACTTGGACCTTGAAATAGAGTTGTTGAAAAAGCGATATCTGGNGTCATACAGCAAATTCCCACTGGCTATTTTACATATGGCGGTGTAAGTTCCATGCCACTGAGTAACTTTTTTTTTTTTTTTTCACGTTTTCTACACTGAGTAACTTTAAAGGCAACTTGGACCTTGAAATAGAGTTGTTGAAAAAGCGATATCTGGAGAAAGGTGAAATCACAATTATCCATCAAAGGCCACGGGAGCTATAATTTCAAATTTTGTTTCAGTTGTACCAGCTTTGTATTCACACCCAAACTCCACTGGTAGAATCTACTTCATGTGGGGTGGAGAAATATTCCATTTATTTTCTGCTGAAGCTGGCGAACCGAATGAAGATCTGTATCTTAAGTGACAGGAATCAAATGAAACATGACAAACCTGTAAAAGCCGCCACCTGAACATGTCAAAGCAGAACCTGGCAGTGACAGGGACAGGGAGACAAACCACACACACTGCCTCGCCGGGCTGGGCAGCTCGGGAGAGCCAAGGGAGAGCCAAGGGGAGCAAGTCTTTGTGGGCTGGGGCTCACGTGGCAGGGTTTGGCATGGAGTGCTGGTGGTTTGTTCATAGATACAAGTATGTATCTATCTTGATTGGTTTTATTATGGAAAAATTCTATGGAGATATGCTGTATTGACTGGAAAATGATTCACTTGTTTTTAAAGTTACCAAATTTATAACGCAGAAGCATTGGTTCTGAAGCTAGTCATTTAAGTGGAGTTTAATCCCAACCTAGTTTCTGACATTGGACGGTAATTATTCTTATTTGGCAAAGCACAGAGAAAATCAACGTTACAAGAGCAGCCAGGGCAGACAGTACTCTAAGGAGGGGACAGCTTTCCCTGCCTTTGGATAGATGAGTTAGATTTGTCCAACATTTCCAGCTGTCACGAAGGCCTCTGATCATCGAAGGAAAGCTGACTTCGCTGCTCGGTGCTTCTCTGCATTGCAGATGACAAGTTCCAGGTCCCCCAGGGAAAGTGCAGGAGCTGGAGCCTGAATCGGCATTCTGGACTCGACTGCGTGTACCCACGTTACCCGTGACCGTCTGCTTGGCAGTCACCCATCGAGAAGAACCACTGGCCACTGGACTCATCCCTCCCCTGTATTTGTTCAGGAGCTCTCAGAGTTCTCATTCCTCAGGTAAGCACTTTCAGAATCAACCTGGTAAGTAAACCATTTATACTTTTAAGTTGGTCCTAAAGAAAATTTATAATGGGAATAGCTGTGATGACGGAAAGAAACGTCTAAATGAAAGCCATCACTGTCACAGTATTTTATTCTGCATCGTTTATTAAATATTTTTGTATATGCATTTACAAACTTTACTCATTTCAGAACTCTGCTTTCAGTACATTTTTAAACTTTTTTTTGGTAGAGTCTCCTGTAAAATGAGATCCATGTACAAAACTAGGCAACAGATATAAAAGTTTCCTCTCATACTTTTCATCCATCAAGCAAAGAAATCAGGTGACAAAGAAAAAATCAAATGTGGCTCGTTTACAAGAATAACATGTCAGTGTTCAAACTGTAAGTTCTAATGGGACAGATCATATTTCATCTCTATCTGGATGGCTATAGATTAATACGTCTTAGCTACGGTAGCATGTTGGTTCCAGTGAAAAAAATCAACTCTGTTTGGACTAGATCTAGAGACCATCAATTATCCATTTCTGTATAAAGTGACACCAAAATTCACCTTGGAGATGACATTGAAGGGCTAGCAGGATGCATTTACCCCAACCAAACATGGGCTTAGAAATTTCCCTTTAAAGAATTCATTAACTTGGCAAACTAAAGTCTGAGCCTCTAATTTACCGCTCTTACTTAAAAGACATAGTTTAAATGATCAGTTCAGAAGCCTAAAAGTATCTTTGAAGCTAAAGTTGCTTTTCTTAAAATGAATGCTGACCTGACAGCTCCGAGGCTCGGAGCACTGTCACTATGGTGCCGCTAGCAACGAGGAGTACTATCACCACGGGGTCATTATAAGGTACAAAACGCCTGGGGCCTGACACTCACTAGTAATATGATTTCGGCAGCAGCATCATTTAACCATTTGTTACATACTATTAACACACCAGCTCAAAGATGTGCACTCCCCTTAGGATACACAGGAGTTACAGATTTATGGTGATTGCATAATTGGTATTGCACAGTTTTATAAAAAACATAAATACTGGTTATTCTAGATTTAAATACAAAATACATGTCATATACTTTTAAATCTATAATGTGGTTCAAGTGCGAGTCAGGTGCTTTCTTTAGTCCTTCCCAAAAAGGCATTTTAAATACTTTTTTGGCACAAATGAAATTTCACTCTGCCAACAATTCTAATTACAATACATATATCCAAACCTGGAGAGTAGCAATCATATACATACAGTATAAAACTGAGTATTTACAAATATACTAAGCATAAATGTAACCTCTGTGGGTGAATCAGAACTAATTAGCCAGACCCACACTAAAAATAATTTAAAAAGGTAAATACGATGCCTTTAGTTCATTTGCTTATGCTGGTTGCTGTGGGTTGACATTCATGTGAGGAGGATGTCCTAGAAGACCAATTCTTTGTTTCTGCTTCCTTTGTTCTGTCATCTGGAAAGTTAAAAAGTTTCATCATTAGACCCAGACACTTCCTGTACGTCAAATCGTATACTCAACCATAGACTTACCTCTGTGGTTATGGTTTATACTGAAACCCACTTTCTACAAATAGCATACCAATTAGTATATCAAACACACAACTTCAAAAAGGACATCTACCTGAGCGGGATGGGGAATTCTGTGCCCTAGTCATGCAATGTGACATTCAGAAACTCTGCTTGCTGCTTGTTTCATAAAGGAACAGAAAGCAGCTAAGGCACAAGATTCTTGTTTCCCAAATCTACATCCAAATAATAGCTTTGTACGAGAGTTGCGACACACTAAACGCTCAAACCATGTCCTGTGTTTAGAACTCTAAGTTTGAGAGAGATTAAGTCCATTGTCTTCAGGGTGTCTTGGTTATTCTCCAATGTTCTTGGATAGTTTTGAGAGAGAGAGAGAGAAAAAAAAGCACACAGCATTTCTAGGGCGATGAGAATGTCCTTAACAGCTCAGGTCCAGGGTGACTGAATGACATAAATCATGGCCTGGCACTCAGTGGTGACCAGTCCTCACCCCCTACACACACTAAGGTCAGGAAAGAGCACTTCTTACAGCTGCTCAAATGAAACTGTGTTTTCAAAACTGCAGACAGGAAGTTAGGACCTTTTATTTGGCTGCTGAACTAAACCAGTTCTCATACTGACAGGTGTCTAGCTCAGCTCTGCCTACTTCAGGGCATAATTAACTCCCTGTATTTCCATTTTTCTTAACCCAGTTATCCTACCTCTGGATTTGATGCTGGGCATTTAGGTCAATTAAGGTAAAAAAGCTATATGAAGTATTGGATAAAACTGTTATCTCTATCTCAGTGGTCTTAGATCCTGCTTCTAGATTTTTTCGCTTCCTAAAGTCACAGAGGAATTACGGTTTAGTAATATTAATATAAAGAATGTGAGCACTGGAATCAGACAGACCTATTTCCATAAGGTTTTACATTGTTGTAACTTTTCAAAGTCTGTTTCTTCATTCACATAATGAGGGTAATAATTCCGACCTTATAGAGAGGATGTATGTAAATTTTCTAATAGCGTCTGTCACTCTGTAGATGCTTAAATCTCAGTTTTCACCTGGACTAATTTTTGGTACAAAATACCCTGAGACAAAGTAAAATAAGTTACCTCAGTTCAACTTAAAGTAGTTATTTTGCCTTATTTGAAACAGCAGTTTTCCTTTCATATCAAAATACTATGTTGAGATTCGTATGAAATGCCTTCAGTTGTATTTTAGGAGAGTAGATTTACAAGGAGTATTTCCAAAAGGTAACTTTTTACGGAGCCGCTTATGAAGAGCTGAATTAGGGGTATTCTGCTAGCCTCGAAAGTTTCCTCAGATGGGTGACAAATCTTTACAGGAGGCGTCACAATCCTCTACTGTACTTCACAGATTCAGCTGCAGGAGAGCCTCCTGACTCATGGAATCAGCTGACAACTAGATGGTGATGCAGCCAGTCATGTCACTGCCTGATACTGCAGATACTCAGCCCAGACTTTCACCCCCAAACTAGTCCCTCGGCAGGTAGCCTGGAGAAGGACTCCAACAGAACTCACTACATTTATTAACCTCCACATTCTCAATGATGTAGGAATCTTGGTGGGCTCAGCTCGTACTGATGGGTACTCAAAGCTTCCATTTAAGATGCTGAGATCTTTCCACGGTTGAAGTTGGCCACTGAAGTTTTTCCTGAAAGTCTTCTATAAATTCCTACTTATACTTGAGATGATCTTCTCTGTCTATTGTGTAGCCTCATGCTTGTGTGTCCAGTCAGCTTCCTGTGACTTTTCAATCTATTGGCTATTCGGTCACTCTCTTGAAAGCTTCTAAAACTGCGTTCGTTATAGCAGATGAGCCAACCAATGGCACATCTTCCCTCCCTCTCCTATAGGTAGCACGTGATACCTCGGTGGTGGTCCGACTCGAATTCTCCAGGCTTGTCTTCCTAAAATAGCAATCGCATCACCATCCCTCAGTCCCTGACCTTGAAGCTTCCTACTGAGGTGAGTGGTCAAAACCTTTGTTCAAGCAGAGGTTGTGCCTGGTAATTTCAAGAACCTAGCACATACTTCCCTGGGGCTTCTTCCTTGGTGGTTCAGACGGTAAAGAATTTGTCTGCAATGCAGGAGACGGAGGTTCCATCCTTGGGTCGGAAAGATTCCCTAGAGAAGGAAATGGCAACCCACTCCAGTACTCTTGCCTGGAGAATTCCATGGGCAGAGGAGCCTGACGGGCTACAGTCCAGGGGATGGCAAAGAGTCAGACATGACGGGGCGACTAACACTTTCACTTTCAGCACATACTAAATTTTGTTTCCTATTTCCCTAGCATAATAGTTCTTAAACTTTGGCATGTGCCAGAAGCACCCCGAAGGCTTGTTACAACACAGATCAAAGGGCCCACAGAGTTTCCATTGAGGAGGCTCAGGGTAAGGTCAGTGAATCTGCACTGCTAATAGGTTCCAAGGTAGTGTTAATGCTGTGACTCTAGGTCCACACTGCTGCTCTAGAAGAGCATTTCTCTGTCTCAGAAATAGGCCAAGAGCCTTAGAAAAATTACATTTTCATATACTTGAATACTTAAAAAGTACTTTCTCAAAATGAGATCTCAGGAATGATTCTCTGCAGTTGAGCACATGTTCGGCACACAAATCTGCCTGCCTGAATTCTCTTTTGATCAACCATGGCCTTGCAGACAGAATGGCTGTCATCTGAGTGAGTAATCACTGTTAAAGGACCAGGGGCAGCTGCTTAAGTGTCTGGCCTTTGGACACAGTCCTCATCCAGTGATAACTGTATGGGAACAGTAACGAAAGAAAACCAAGTAGTTCATATACTTGGATTTTTTTTTTTCCCCAAAGCATTCAAGTATATGAAAATGCAACTCTCCTGTTGATCTTGGCCTATTTCTGAGATAGTCAGTGAAACAGATCCCATCTTGGAACTAAATTTGGCCTATAAGAAACCAAGTTCAACACAGCTGACCAAGTAAGTTTCCCTGTTCCCTTGGTACACATTCTCACATAATTCCTGGCCTTATTAGCTCAATTCAACCTACTTACCTGTCTGTCTACATAGATTCACATACACTCTATATATCTTACTTAAGGCATCATCATTATCTGTTACTATTACCCATATCAAAACAAAGTCTACCCTTAGCACATTTGAAACAAAACTGACTAGATAAAAATATCCATCAGATTGAGATCTAAGGTAACAACTCAACATTTTAATACTGAAAAATCTATTTGGATTAGTACAACATGTCCCATTTGTAGTAGATACGTTGAAAAACCCTCAAAATCCACATTTTGCTAAGGATGAACATTTGAAGCAATGTTGTTCTTCATAAAGTATATAGAGACTACCTTGAATTTCTGTATGCCTTCTTTTAGACTCCATCTAAACAGAAAGCAAATGATATGGTAGCTTTACAGGTCAGAAGCAACCAAATGTCTAAAAGATTTTTCATGAAAATAGTGTCAACTGCAAATGGGCAAAATCTGCTGTACCAGCGTAAATGACTAAGGGCTCGCACTGCAGAGAAAGTTCATCCACAGCACACGGAAGCTGCAGCCTGCTTCCCTGTCACAGTAAGGCCGTGGCTACTCAGAGTCTAAGCAGCCTGGAAACTCCAGTCACCACAACTGATCTTTCAGTTCAGTTGCTCAGTCGTGTCTGACTCTTTGCGACCCCATGGACCGCAGCATGCCAGGCCTCCCTGTCCATCACCAACTCCTTCCATCCAACCATCTCTTCCTGTGTCATCCCCTTCTCCTCCTGCCTTCAATCTTTCCCAGCATCAGGGTCTTTTCAAATAAGTCAGCTCTTTGCATCAGCTTCAACATCAGGCTTTCCAATGAACACCCAGGACTGATCTCCTTTAGGACGGACTGGTTAGACCTCCTTACAGTCCAAGGGACTCTCAAGAGTCTTCGCCAACACCACAGTTCAAAAACATCGATTTTTCGGCGCTCAGCTTTCTTTATAGTCCAACTCTCACATCCATATATGACTACTGGAAAAACCATAGACTAGACAGACCTTTGTTGACAAAGTAATGTCTCTGCTTTTTAATATGCTGTCTAGGTTGGTCATGACTTTCTTTCCAAGGAGTAAGTGTCTTTTAATTTCATGGCTGCAGTCATTTTGGAGCCCCCCAAAATAAAGTCTGCCACTGTTTCCACTGTTTCTCCACTATTTGCCATAAAGAGATGGGACCAGATGCCATGATCTTCGTTTTCTGAATGTTGAGGTTTAAGCCAACTTTTTCACTCTCCTCTTTCACTTTCATCAAGAGGCTCTTTAGTTGTTCTTCACTTTCTGCCATAAGGGTGGTATCATCTGCATATCTGAGGTTATTGATATTTCTCCTGGCAGTCTTGACTCCAGCTTGTACTTCTTCCAGCCCAATGTTTCTCATGATGTACTCTGCATATAAGTTAAATAAGCAGGGTGACAATATACAGCCTTGACATACTCCTTTCCTGATTTGGAACCAGTCTGTTGTTCCATGTCCAGTTCTATCTGTTGCTTCTTGACTTGCATACAGATTTCTCAGGATGCAGGTCAGGTGGTCTGGTATTCTCATCTCTAAGAATTTTCCACAGTTTGTCATGGTCCACATAGTCAAAGGCTTTGGCATAGTCAATAAAGCAGAAGTAGATATTTTTCTGGAAACTGTCTTGCTTTTNTCTGTTGCTTCTTGACTTGCATACAGATTTCTCAGGATGCAGGTCAGGTGGTCTGGTATTCTCATCTCTAAGAATTTTCCACAGTTTGTCATGGTCCACATAGTCAAAGGCTTTGGCATAGTCAATAAAGCAGAAGTAGATATTTTTCTGGAAACTGTCTTGCTTTTTTGATGATCCATCAGATGTTGGGAATTTGATCTCTGGTTCCTCTGCTTTCTCTAAAACGAGTTTAAACATCTGGAAGTTCACAGTTCACGTATTGCTGAAGTCTGGCTTGGAGAATTTTGAGCATTACTTTACTAGTGTGTGAGATGAGTGCAACTGTGCAGTACTTTGAGCATTCTTTGGCACTGCCTTTCTTTGAGATTGGAATGAAAACTGACCTTTTCTAGTTTTCCAAATTTGCTGGCATACTGAGTGCAGCACTTTCACAGCATCATCTTTGAGGATTTGAAACAGCTTAACTGGAATTCCATCACCTCCACTAGCCTTGATCTAACTGATATTTACAGTCCTATACAATCAGTCAGGAGAAGGCAATGGCACCCCACTCCAATACTCTTGCCTGGAAAAATCCCATGGACGGAGGAGCCTGGTAGGGTGCAGTCCATGGGGTCACTAGTAGTCAGGCACGACTGAGTGACTTCATTTTCACTTTTTACTTTCATGCATTGGAGAAGGAACTGGCAACCCACTCCAGTGTTCTTGCCTGGAGAATCCCAGGGACAGGGAGCCTGGTAGGCTGCCATCTACGGGGCCGCACAGAGTCGGACATGAATGAAGCGACTTAGCAGCAGCAGCAATCAGTCATGCTGCTAAGGACCAGCCAAAAATACTGAAAAGTATAGCTGAAGCCTCTCTCAAAAGCAGGTATACTGACTCACTATAAACACACAGATAGTCACACTCTTGGTCCCCAGTGTAGTGGTCCTCTTGAGTTCTCCTGATAGACTCTCTCTCACTCTTCTGCATGGCCATCTCTGAGAGGCTTCCGCGGCAATGACTCAGATCCTCTCCCTCAGGTCAAGCAGAATGAAGTGCCGCCTTTTTCTTTACTTTGAAATTTTTGTTACACATTTACCACGCTGAATTCTAATTTGTTTACCTATTTTTCTCCCACTCCAGACTCTCAGTTCCTTGAAGAAGAAGAATAGGTTGAGCTCACCGTTGTAGCCCCAGGCCCTAGGGCTGCACCCCACAGGTGCTTAGTAAATGGAGGCTAGAAGAAGTGGAAGGCCCGGTGCACAGTTTCTTTGCTGGAGCATGCCATGCACTTTCATACCGTTGCTCATGCTGACGCCCCTCCGGGGCTGCCCCACTGCTGCGCCTCCTTGTTAGCTCAGAAGTTACCTCCTTGTCAAGCTGTAGGAGCTCAACTCCTCTGACACCCCAGGCCCCGCGTGCCCCATGAGACGGGCTTCATTCTGGCAGATGGGCCCTGGTACTTTTCCTGCTGTATCCTATTGTTAGAGGTCTGCTGCTTTCTGGATAGATCACAGTAGGCTAGAGGGCAGGTGTTACCTATGGCCTCTTCTGTGATTCCAACACAGGCTAAGGAACACAGACCTTCAGGTAAGGGTTAATATCCCATTTTCCAATGTGAGGAGTTATTCTGATCATGTTATTCCTTCCTTCTTTATGTAGTTAAATAGCCCTCTTGCATGAAATGCACCAAACAATATACCATGTTAATGTGGTAAGAATTTCAAGCACTGCTAGTATTCCTAACAACTACTGGATTGGCCAGAAAGTTCTTTGGGGGTTTTCCATAACATTTTAGAATCACATTTGTATTCAGAATCTCTTGGGAGGGGAAACTTGAAGATGAGCAGCATCGTGAACTAGCACTTAGAACAGTAATTTTGGTTAACTGTTCTTGGCAGTAATAGAAAAGCCAGTAACCAGGTTTTTACTAGTATCCTTGATGATCTTCTCAAACTGGTATTTAAAGACCACCACCACCAGAGAGGTCAACAACAATAAAGATTAAAGCCAAAGGCATTCAACTATCTTTGCTCCATTATGCTGCTTTTTTGGACCAGAAGATCTGAAAAAATATCTAAGTAATGAAGCAATTTTTGTATTTTCCAACACTGTTACTACTGAATGGTATTCTTTCATAGCTGGTTTAAAAAATATCTTATCACAGAGTTCCTCGTTCATTAATCATTTGTAGGCTTTTTATTTTTTAATTCAAAACCTTTTTCCCTTTGGAGAGCAAGAATTCTCACAATTACCATTTAAGAACCAGCAGTTGTCTGCCTATCTGCATGACTTTTTATGCAGAAAAGGTTAAGAAATCTTTAGGATTGTTACACACCAAATTAACAAAATGTGAATCTTTTCACCAAGTTGATTCTCCAAAAAAAAATGCTTTAAAGCTTTGCTACAAAGTCAAAAGAAACTGTTGACTAATTCCTTCTGTAAGAACCAAGTTTCTCCCAGTAAAAGCAGCAATGCTGAGTTTTTCCTGAAATTCTGGACACCTTAAAACCTAAGCAGATCAATCTTGGTAAAGGTATTTTGGAATAAGTTACTGGTTTCCTATTTCTTTTTAGCCTATAACATCTTCAAGGAAAAAATGGTTCAATTTCAAATTCATTCATAAGGGTAAGGTTTTCTAAAGGGTGGTTCCAACAGCTCACTTTAAAACAAAAACGTAAAAAGAGCTGAAACCAAGCAGTTTAAACCACACTGGTTTTGCTGTCACTTAGTGAGCTTAGCTCATACGTAATCATAGTTTTACGTAGTTTGTTCAAGCCATATTCTGGCTTCATAGAAACAATCCTGATGCCAAGTCTCTATGATCAGTTATGTAACATGGCAATGAATGTATCCTTCGTAATGTTTAAATATTGATATATGATGTGACTTCTGAAACTCTAACTCTTAAAAAAATGAGTAAGAATTGAAACAGTCAACCATGAAAGGCAAACAGGGTACAATGAGGAAACAAAACAAGAGAAAAACTCAAGCCCAGCCTGTAAGACCAGGAGCTCCTGCCTGCTGTTTTCAGGTACAGTTGGGTAAATTTCCCTACAGCCTGCTGTGTATCTTAGTATCTCAACAACAACAAAACAATGGAATTGGTTCCGATGCCCTCCAGGGTCTTGGGTACCTATGATTCTGGGTGAATTCCTCAGCTCCACTCACTCCTTAGGCCAAGTTCACTGCTTTGCAAAGTGTCCATCACTGATGTAGCTTCAGAACCACCCTCGGGGAGCAATTCAACACCCCAGATTCTTAGTGTTGAGAGGACAGGCCAGGCATCCTTGCATGGCATTTACTACCACAGACTATAGAAAGCTAATTGCTTCCTTTATTTAGGTCTGTATTAGATCAATTTCTCTTACGATTTTTTGGCATCTAATTTAAAGTACCTGATTTAATGGCGATTCTTACAGCCACAGCTCTAAGGGAGAGGAAGGGAGCTCAAGCATCACTCCATGCATTAAAGAGCTCGCCTCACTCGGGGGGGGGGGGGGGAACACAAGCAGCAGTAGCAGACAGACTCGTACGTCACTGTAGTTCTGGGGACCATTTGTCAAGTGTTTCACAGCAGGGTTAAAGATTCAATAAAACAATTAGCAAAGGAAACTAGTTATGTCTAAGTTTTACTTACGCAGGTTATTACTCTTTTTAGGGGCTACCCAGCTCAGCACCATAGATAGCCTTCATAAATAAGGCTTTCTCCTCCCATTAGCCTTTTTATTTGCACCTTAATACAAGTGAAAGAAACGAACTTGAGGCCAGAGAGTATCTTGGGGCTCAGTTTGGAATAATTTAGTTGGCAAAGAAACATAATGCAAAGTAGCACTGCTTAAAGTGCCATGGAAACCACCGCCAAGAAGAGTTTCCTCTAGTGGAGCTTCGCTAGTTATGTTCCCCAGCATAGTCGAGCAGCTGTGAGTCGACCTTACCACTCACCTCCGGGCCAGCCTGGCCTGGGACCTACCGCTGTGCAAAATGTATAAGCTGATGTATGGAACTGATTAAAAAGCTTTCAGCACGTGGGCAGGGCGAGCCCAATCAATGCGGCTGAGCACAGGTTCTCCCAGCACAGAGGTCATCACCTGGTGACTGGGAGTGCTTGTTTGAAGGGGGCCAGGAGAGGGCACAAAGCATGCCCCCTTGCCCCAGCTTAGTTGCAGGGGCAAGGCGTTTATCTTCGGGCCGGGGGCAGGACGCAGCAGCACGTGTGTGGACGGCTAAGCCCGGGGAGGGCAGGCGTGCGTTCAGAGTGCCCCCTGTCCCGCTCCTAGCACCTGCCTCACTGCCTGGACGAGGGCAGCCAGTCAGTGAGGAGGGGGCTCTTCCTGGACTAGGGTTTATCCCCTGGATGCTGAATCCAAGTCCCTGGGGAGAGGAGCCGATAGTTCTGAGGGCTGAAAAGAAAAGCCAGAAACAGCTTGCCAACTTCTGTCAGTGAAGAAGACAGGACAGTTTTACAGTGTGTTTTTCTGGACAGCGCTTCACTGCAGTAGTGTGCATTTTCTCATTTTCTGGTTTTGTCTGTCACATTAAAACCTCGTCCTGAGCAGCACCGAAAGTAGTGTCATAGGCTTATCCTGTCAAAGGGGCAGTGAGGGGGGAGCGGAGGGGACCGCAGGGGCTTCTCACCCATTTCCTTTTTTGCCCAGATGACAATCTTCAGCATCGTAACATGAGCACTGCTGTTTATTTTCCCCTCGCCACATCTGGTGTCTATCGTAGGGGGCTGTGTATGTGTGTAGGCAGGTAGGGTTCTTTTCTTTACCTGATCCTTTAATTCTGACAGCTGTCCAGAGAGGTTGGTGACAAGCTTCATGGTGGACTCCAGCTTCTCCTGCAGGTTCCTCAGCTCATTCTGTTCTCCTTCTGAATCGCTGCTGACCAGGGACATGGCTCTCATCCTCGGGAACCAGTCTAGGTTTCTTTCCTAGAACCCAGATGGAAAAAAAGAGGGTGTCACTTCTACCAGCAGAGACCACAGAGGCACTCTTACCATGCCATCCTGTCTTGGCAGCATCGTTCATCAGGCTGTCTCTGCCTGCTACAGAACTAATGTACTGTACCGTGTATTAAAAAAAAAAAATTCAGTAAATATCTCTGTAATTGAGTAGAAATAAACTCTCTTAATTCCTAGAAGAAATCACTGTAAAATTACACATGGTCAAAGTGGGTTTCCAAAGATCCCCTACTCTGAATACTAACACTGACGTTCCATCTGTGATCTCTGCAAATTACAGAGCCAATGAGATCTGAGTCTTAAAACTGTGGTCCCGTATACACAATGCAACTTACCATTTTAGTCACTTTGAGATGTACAGTTCAGTGGCATTAAGACCATTTACTCTGCTGTGCGAGCATCACCACCATCTACCCTCAGGGATTCTGTACATCTTCCCCAACTAAAACTCCAAAATCATTTGCAACAAACACTCTAGAAGTAAGTGGATTTTAAGATCCGAGTGTTGTGGGATTTACCAGCAATGTGTATGGGTGTGTCTTTGGTAGACAACTGTCAGGAGGCTGCAAACGGAGAGTGGGTTCAGTTGCCCTCTTTGTGAACTTAACGAACACCACCCCTCACCTCTTGTCTCCTGCTCCTCCACGCTTGAAATGGCTGGCCTGTGCTGTCGGTTGGTGTAAGAAAGACCCATTCAGTCTCCTCCCCTCGTCATCTCCACCCTTTTATTTCATTTCCCACATTTTATTTCTATCCATGCTCTTGAGGTGGTTCACCTCTGCCATGTCTGTATGATGGAAACACTGTAATAGGGTCCTACTCCGTAACTCTTTACAACTCTGCTTTCAGTAACATCACACTTAACACTTGAAACGGCCATGGTGTTAGGATTCAAAGTGGCAAACACAACAAATCCGTTCCCCCTCTTTTCCCAAACATTTACCAGCACAAAACTGGACCCTTAATCTAAGTGAGCTTTTGGTCCCTTCATCAATATTACCCAAAGGTAGGGCAGGTAGAGTCAATGCTTGGTGACTGCAATCAAACTGCAAACTTGAAAGAGAAACAGATGTCCTCTTTAATGCTCCTCCTGTATCTGAAGAGAACTGGACTTTTAGGACTAAAACATATATGGACTCTGAAGAGAGCAAAAGGATACTCTTAGGGGGTTACATGAAATTTGTGATGAAGAACACGTGTTCAACTCAACTATATAGAGCAGCTTAGAAGTCATAATAAATACTTCAAGAATACTGGTTCTGCATTGACACATTAAGGAGAAGATTTATATTTGTTAATTTAATGTGACAAAGACATTATTGCAAGTCAGTCAGACGTCCACCCTTTCTTTTAATACCTATTACTCATACCTGTAAACACCATTGCTCNTCAACTCAACTATATAGAGCAGCTTAGAAGTCATAATAAATACTTCAAGAATACTGGTTCTGCATTGACACATTAAGGAGAAGATTTATATTTGTTAATTTAATGTGACAAAGACATTATTGCAAGTCAGTCAGACGTCCACCCTTTCTTTTAATACCTATTACTCATACCTGTAAACACCATTGCTCACTGCTGGTTAACAGAATGGACAAGACTCTTCCTCCCACCTCACTTCTTTCTGCCCACATCTGCTTTTCTACCACTTCTCCTAAAATGTAAACTTTATAGACGAGTGCTGTACAGAAAGGTAGGAATGAACCACAGAGATGCTGCATCAGCCGGAGGTAAAGGGAGGAAACCTACTCCTTCCACATCCACGTGCTATCACGTTCCATCTGGGCCATTCTGATCTCATCGGGATAAGTTCTAATAAACATTCTAACACAAATCATGATCACCACCCCCAACACACACATGCAGAATTTGCTATTGGTGCTTTGTGTACACCAGAGGTCAGCAGAATTTTCCTGGGTAGTAGTTTCTGATAGGATCTTTGACCTAGGGCTGGAGTTTGCCAACCTGTCACATACAATACAAGGCATCAACATACTCAAAATCAAGAACAAAATCCCACAAGTCTAAATATTAAAAAGCAAGACGACCGTGTTTTGACCGAATGAGGTCTAGCAATACAGACGCCAAACGAGAACTAGTTGATAGTTCCACAAAGAAGGCACCACACTGGCACAGGAGTCCCATCTGCTTCAAAGCGTTTGCTTAAGACAAGGGGGGACTCTCTAGCCTGCCTGCATCCTGAGACCAGGAGCCACCTGAGTACAGAGACCAAAACACAGAAGACCCTGTATAAATACTTGTGGATGCAACGAATGGTAAATCCACTGTTTCCTGGGTGGCCTGGTAACTAATGCTTACACGGTGAATCTCGAGTGTTTAGGATGCCCGTGGGAGGAGGAAGAGGACACTGTTTCCCGGCCTGTGCCACACGCCCTGATCAACATTCCCTTCACACGTGCCTGACAGTAGCCTCCACTACTTCTCGTCAGCGTCCCTCCACAGACAGAGCAGTAGGCAAAAGAGCCTTTGACAAATCTATTCCATTTTGAGGATGACCAGCCTAGAACTCTGGACTGTTGCCATGGCTGCAATCGGTTCTCTGCTGTGTGTCTACAGCGAAGAAGAGGAGAGCAGACATCTGAAAATGTTTAAGCACAGCAGCGATGCTGAAAGGCATATGGTCAGCTGTCACTGATGACACTCACCACCCCAAGTCATCATCACACCTTCCCCCTCTGTCCCTCTCAGGGAGAAATGGCCCAACTGAGCAGGAGATGGCGCACGGAGGGGACAGGCATCTGGGCATTACTGATGCTCACAGACAGCTCAAGCCCTGTGATAGGAGGAGATGGGTAGGCCAGGCTGGTGGACCATGAGGACAAATTGCAGGGGACCGGCCAAGCACCCGAGGCCGGACTTCCACGGGGATGGGTCCACATGTCTGCACGCTGACTCCCAAGGAAGCAAGGTAAAGAGGAAAGACACAAAGTCCCACTGAAACCGTCAGATTCTGAAGAGCACATAGACACACCATCCATGGGGATACCACAGACATCCTGTCGGGAGGGTGTTCTGAGATGGTAGCGCAGAACCAGCCCCAGAAGAGAGGGTGACTGGTAGAGGCTGGAGAAGAAGAAAATCTCTGTAATTCACAGGAGACCCTGAGAATGACCTGGTGTTTACAAACTGTAATCTGCTATTGCTGAGTATATCTGGAAGGCAATATTTGCTAGTTCTTTGGAGTCAACTCAAAAGCATAAGCACTCTTGGAAGAAAACATTCTAAGAAATACAACTGCTTCAGAAGTCTTTACATACTTGGTGTTGGTGACCCAGCAGCGAGGCTCCTGCACTTGGTCCCTGCCTCCTGGATCTCGTTAAGGTGGTCATGGCTTTGAAACCGAAGTATGAGCCAGGGTTCCACCCATCAGAGTGCTTGCAGTTTAGTTAAGGAGTGGCTGTTTCTGTTAAAAAGCAGAACTGAAGAAAGCAGCTAGGCTGTGTCAAGGGAGCAAGAGTCAGGTCAATGTCGGACGTGACTGCGGGGGCTGTGAGTGGCGGGTGTCCTCTTCCTGGAAGGCCTGGGTCTCGGGGAAGGTTTGCACTTGGCCACACAAGGGGTCACTGTGAGGGCTACTCAGCAGGCGGTTGCACACAGCCTGGAAAACCAGAGTGGTCCGAGCTGGGGAGGAGAACAGACAGACTTTGGTGGGCCCGTGTGTGATGCTGGCTGGACAGCTGGACTGGTAAGGAAGGGAGACAGCAGGGACAGAAGGTAAGGCAGGGAGGCAGCAGTGAGGAAGGGCAGAAAGTGACCTGGAGCCCCTGCCTGGTGAGGCGCTGGGGCGAAGGTGAGCAGTCACCAGTGCCTGACATACAGAGAGCTGCTGAAAATGGCCAGAGGCTGCACCTCGAACCTGGCTCTCAGATCTTTCATATGTGCACTGGCTTAGCAAATCCTCCACAAAAACAGAAAACAGCTTTCCAAACAAAGTCCACATTAAACAGCTCTTCAAAAGAATAAAGAAAATCGATGCAAAGTCTGCACGTACCTTAAAGAACAGTTTCTTCTTATGCTAAAGAGCAAGTGACCGAACAACTATAGATGGAAAAGAGACTTTGTTCACAGTGGATTCATACCTTCTTCCGCGGGGTGTGTGATGTGATCCCATGACTCCTAAGCAATGGTTTCAGAAAGGCCTCTGACAAATGCAGAATACACAGTCCCCATCCAACAACTGATTACTGAAAAGACCATGGATAATTTCTGTGACTGGCACAGGGCTGAGTGCTGAGGGTCTAGAGACAGGATGGCAAGGTCCCTATATCCCCAAGGGGCGGTAGTGCCAGGAATGTGGCTGCAGGAATGGCTCTGCATTTCCATGGACTCCACTGCAGTCTCAGCTCCCAGTGCTCGGTGCCCAGTGTCTGCTGGACCAGTGAACAGGCTCCACTGGCCCTAAGGTGGCTGCTCCTGGCATCTGTGCTCCTCCCCTCAAGGGTCAAGAGACGCACTCTGATGCTGTTTGCTTTCGCTTTCTCTGTGCTTCGGTACATTGGCTCCCTGTACTCCTGGGGATGAAGAGCCCGTCTAAGGGCTACACACAGCCATGGACAGAAATAACGCATCTCATTTGAATGTCCATCTTAGTCAACGGTTAGCGATTGAAAATATATCAGCCTCAAAATATGCCCTGGAGCAGAACATGAATCAGATTTAAAGGAAAAATCCCATGATTTTATAGAAACGTCATCCTTTCTACAGGTCACTGTGGACCCTGTGCCTGGATCCTAGTGATAAGTCTTCATTCTCCAGCTCATGAGAGTCTTCAGTGCAAATGGAGGGACAGGATTTCCTGGTCTAGATACTTCCCGGTGACCACCTTCAAGTTTCTCCCTTATAGCCCTCCTGTAACATTTACATCTAACAGTGAGAAGCAGAGTTGGGGGCCCCACGAAAACCTCTAACAAGGGAACCTGATGTTCTGGCCAGTGAGTCAATAGCTCTTCTGCCCTGACATGGGTATGTACCAAAAATTTGAGATCCTCGGTGTAGCCAATATTTTACTTAAATAACCATCCTGGCTGTTAAGTCAAATCTCAAATTACCAACGAGTTAAAATTAGCTATTCTGGCCAAACTGTGCTGCTCTCCATTTCCACTGAGTTTTACATCCTGTGCGGTAGGGCAAATTCCAGCGCAGTGTGAAGGCGCCTCGCCAGCACGACCCGGCCAGCCAGAGATCCGAATCTCCACAGGAAAAATCCTAAGACTATTCCGACCTTAGCAGAGGGGCAGAGAGAGAAGGGACTTTCAATGCAGCTCAGCCTTTCACACCAAATGCTGAGCTGGTTAGAGCGCTCAGTGACTCCTGTGAAGGGCGCATCCCTGCCTCTCTAGCCAGCCAGACTCTGAAGGTCTCTGAACGTTTGCAAAAAAATCCCACCTTCACGTCTATTCCAGGTCAAAAACATGTCTCAGTGGCCCAGCTTCTACTGAATTTTTGAGAAAGTCATCTCCAGCGCAGACATGTTGTTTATACATGAACTCATCTTGGCGGGTGTGTGTGTGGTCAGGAGGGTGGGGCTGGGCGAGGGCTGGTGGCTTCACCGCCTGTCTGTCGGCCACGTCTGTCGCCCTGGGTCTGGGAGCCCCTCTGGGCTTCACTTGCCCTCCCTGCTGCTGGCACCTCACACGCCACTGTCCTTAGGCACCGTCTGCCGGAGTCCTCCTACAATCCAGCCGGTGCGGTTCCCGTCACAGCAAGCACTTCCGCTGTCAGAGCAGACAAACCGACTCAAGCCACAGCCGGAAGCAGGCTGACCACAAGTGCTAAGGTTCTGGTTAGTTCTTTTCTAGGTAAAGTTGGAAAAGTCCCTGCAAAGCAAACACTGAAGTTTTAGACACGGGGGCGGCACTGACCTCTTGAAACGTTCTTGACTGGAAAGAGGGAGGGTGTGTGTGTGTGTGAGAGAGAGAGAAACGGGGAGAGAGAGAGAGAGAGGAGAGGAAGTTGGATTGTATGATGCAAATGCTAATCATTCTGAGAAGTGGTTTTTTTTTTTTTTTTTCTCCCTCTTCCCAGGTTCAACTGAAGAGGCAGTTCTAAGAAAGACAGCTGAGATCATCAGTTACCTCCTCAGAGAAAGTCCACTGATGGTAGACTTTTGTTTACCATGTAAACAACGCAGCATTTATTGCTAAATCCCTTATTCTTTCACAGCCAGACTAGAGAATTTCAAGGGTTTTTTTTTTTGGTGGGGTCATGAGGATAAAAGACAGGGTCACTGGCCAGCAGATGGGTCCCAGGAAAATGGACCTGTAAGCCACAAAGTCCCCTCCAACCCTTCAGAATCCCCTTGGGGAAGATTCAGAAGAGCAGAGATGGTCCTTTCAAAGCAAATGTCAGAGGCACTGCACCTTATCTTACCAAGCAAGAGGAAAGACTGGATTTCCCAGAGTGCCTGGGGATGGCTGGAGTGAACCAAAGCGGGGGAGGGGCAGCCTGGAAGCAGACTCTTGGTTTCATGTATCCAAACCCCCAGATAACGCCTGGAAGAGGGCAGAGGAGGAAGACTGAAGATAACCCTTAGCTTTCCTACAGCAGGAATATATTACACTCAATGAACTCTAAACATTTGCCTCTCTTGTGAGGGAAGGTGACTGTGTGTGTGCACGCTCAGTTGTGTCCTGTTCTTTGCGACCCCCATGGACTGCAGTCCACAAAGCTCCTCTGTCCTTGGGATTCCCCAGGCAAGAATACTAGAGTGGGTTGCCATTCCCTTCTCCAGGGGATCTTCCTGGCCCAGGGACAGAACCTGAGTCTCCTGCACTGGCAGGTGGATTCTTTACCACTGCACAGCCTAGGGAGAAGGTGATGGCACCCCACTCCAGTACTCTTGCCTGGAGAACCCCATGGACAGAGGAGCCCGGTGGGCTGCAGTCCACGGGGTTGCTAAGAGTTGGACAGACTAAGCAATTTCACTTTCACGTGTTGGAGAAGGAAATGTCAACCACTCCAGTGTTCTTGCCTGGAGAATCCCAGGGATAGAGGAGCCGTCTATGGGGTCGCACAGAGTCGGACACAACTGACGCGACTTAGCACCAGCAGCAACACAACTGAGGAAGCCCAAGTTAAGGTGATTATTTGCATTAAAGAGGAAGAAAATAATCTTCAGAGCTCTCTTTCCTAAGATCAGAGAAAACAAACAAAACCCCGAATTTGTTACTTTGGGTGGAAAACAATGATAATGATCGCTCAATGGCTCCAAAACTGCCACTTATGATACTTTTAAAAAGACAAACAAAACAAAACAAAAACAAAAACACACCTAAAACAATGAATCCCAAAGGTAAAAAAAAAAAAACCGCGGTTGGGGGTGGCAGCGATGAATAGACAGAGCACAACACAAGCACGAACCCCAGTGTAAAGTACCATCTTTAGTTAATAATTACTGTATATTAGCTTATCAATTGTAGTAACTATACCATAGTAAACAAAAGTTACTAAGAGGGGAACAGGCAGGCGAGGTAGGGAGAAGGGGGCACATGAGAACTCGGGACTTTTTGTTCAGCAGTTCTGTAAACCTAAAACTTCTGTAAAAAAGTAAAATCTCTTATATTAAAAAAAAAAGAATCCTGCACCCGGAATTTGTTGTTGGTGGTTTAGTCGCTAAGTCGTGTCCAGCTTTTGGGTCCCCATGGACTGTAGCTTGCCAGGCTCCTCTATCCCTGGGTTTCTGTAGGCAAGAATACTGGAGTGGGTTGCTAATTCTTCCTCCAGGGGATCTTCCCAACCCAGGAATCAAAGCCAGGTCTCCTGCATTGCACGCAGGTTCTTTACCAACTGAGCTATGAGGGATGCCAGACCCTAATTCAAGGATCCAGGTCCCTGTATGCCAGAGGTTGGTTTCTGCAGCAGCCCCAGGCTGTCAGTGTGTCAATGGGCAGGAGCCGTGTCCTGGAGTCAGGAACTGAAGCCCAGATGCCCAGAGTGTTCACAGGGCAGCGAGCTGGGCGAGTCAGCCAACCAACCCAGCTCTCCGCTTCCCTTTTTTTGAAAGCTGCTTCACAGGGTTAATATAAGAATCAAATGGCTGTGAGAATGTGTCTGTCAACTGGAAAGTACGATGCAAAAGTACTGTAGGTCAGTGTCAGCAGCCGAAGGTCACAGAGCTGGTCTGTCATCCGAGGCGCGGACTCCAGGTGTAGCACTCAATCCCACGTGAGTGAGTTCTTCCTTTCCCAGATTTCAGATGCAGGNCTTGCCTCTGTTAAATCTAAAATACTGTGCCCTTTTCAGATTTCCAACTCCAGTCCCAGCACTGAACAGATATTTGAACTTAGATAGCTGCTTATGAGTTTCACTAGTGATTCAGTGGTAAAGAATGTGCCTGCCAATGCAGGAGACATGGGTTCTGTCCTTGGGTTGGTAAGATCCACTGGAGGAGGAAATGGGAAACCACTCCAGTATTCTTGTCTGCGAAGTCCATGGACAGAGGAGCCTGGTGGGCTACAGTCCATGGGGTCGCAAAGAGTCTCACAGAAGAATCTTAGCAACTACATAACCATAAAAACAGCAGCAGCCTTTTACAATTGGTCCTCTGGACAAATCGTTTTACACCTTAAATTGGAGACTGGTGTTCAGGGGGGAAATTTTTTTGACTGCCTTGTTCTTTGCTCCAGCGGCAGCCAGAAGGGTCTTGCTAAAACACCAGCCTCATATCACTCCCCTCTCAACAACTTCGATCAACCTTTGAGTAAGCTTTAACCTCCTTAGCCTGACCTGCAGACCCTTCATAATCTGGTCCTTTGTTGACCTCTCTGGCTCATTTCTTCCTGCTCCTCCGCATGATCATGTCCCTAGTCATAATGTATTCTACCTCCAAGGCAGCGTCAGACACGACTTAGAGACTAAACAACAACAATGGAATACAGCACAGTCCGGGGCAGATAGTGGGCACTCTGTAAATACTGGCTGAATCAACTAAGCTGTTCATGTATTCCCATATAGACCCCCCCCTCCCATTCCCCTCCTCTCTCCCTGCCTTTCCTCCTTGCTACTGGCCTTCGGAGCCATGAGTCTGCCTTCATCTGCTTCCAATGTCACGTGCACCCTGAGCCTTGTCGGGAGGCTGCACTAACACGGGGCTTAAGGCTGCGAGGTCCTACCTTCTTTGGGTGCCGGAGAGGAGCAGTTCTCCCCAGTCTCCACCCTACACACGTCAGAGTACAGGAACTCGCTTGCCAAACTCTCGCTGGCTTCTGGGAGAGAGAAGGCACTTTTATGATGAACAATCTGGCAGCATATGGTTAAAATGTTTGAAGTCCCAAATTCACGGCTGATTAAACAATTCTTTACATAAATAACACCCTCCAATCCTGCCTATAAATCCGAAGCAGAGATGCAATTTACACTTTTGTTGGGTGATCTGGATGGGAAAAAAGCCAGAAATGTCAATTCCTGTAAGCTTACTAGAAATATCGCACTTAAATAGCACCTCTCCAACTTTAAAGACAAACAGCTGAAACTCCCTGACAGATACTACTGAACACGCAGACTCCAGCAAGATTTAGACCAAGTCTGTGTGAGAAGCAGGAATGGCATCAGATCAGTTTAGTTCAGAACCCTAAGATGGTTGGCAGTGAATGTCAACTTGGAGGCTGGGGTTACATGCCAAGAACGCAGCCTTTGGGAGGGAGAAAAAGGCTTGTCTGGCTTAGTCACAATTCTAGTTTGCTCCTTGGACTCAGGGCGCCTGGCTATCTGATGAAAAACCAGTAATATTTCACTTACTAGTGTCAAGTATTTTAATTGAGGGAAACGAGCACTTGGGGATCACTCAAGTGTATGATCACTGTCTCTCTCTCTTGTAACAGGAAATCTCTTCTGGTTTTGCTATAAATTAAAATCATATGAGCTCAGTGTAAAACTTGCATATTGTAAAAAGGTCCAAAAGACAGCCACTACTTGCAGTTTGGGTGTATATTCTTCCATATTTTAAAAGATATATGTGAGCTTTTTAGGGGCTTCCCAGGTGGCACAGTGGTAAAGTATCTGCCTGCCAATGCAGGAGATGCAATGGGTTCAATCCCTGGGTCGAGAAGATCCCCTGGAGAAAGAAATGGCAATCCACTCCAGCATTCTTGCCTGGCAAATCCCATGGACAGAGGAGCCTGGCTACAGTCCATGGGGTCACAGAAGAGTTGAACATGACAGCAACTGAGCACAGATGTGAGATTTTTCATTAGAAAAAAAAAAAAAAATTATATATATATATATATATCTACACAGATCCTATTGTAGTTATTCTTCTGTAGTTTCCCACCATATCTTGGGTACTTTTTCATGAAGGTTTATAAAGACATACCATATCCACAGGGTTCACCACCCCATGGATGAACCATACTCTAATGAAACACTCCCTTACATTGAGATTGCTTCCAATTTCACACTGCAGTGAACATCTGCTTCTACAGATCTATTTTTAAAGGATAAATTGCTAGAAACAGACTTACCAAGCCAAGGGATGCCTACTCCCGTATTCTCAATATACACTGGTCAAACTTTTAAGAAAACGTTGCACAAGTTTAAAATAGAAATTCAGTAAATAAATTAAATGTAGCATCTGGACACTCACACTTAGCATCTGACGTATCATGTCACCCTTTGAATGCAGTGAAAACTAAGTCCTGTATTCAATTCACACTCTTGAGTGTTAGGGAAATACCTACACTGCCAAAGTCATCATTTTTCGTTCGGTTGTAATCAGGAAACATTCTTTTAACATTAAAAAAAGATCAGAAGGTCCAAACCCACCTGGAAGAGAGGTTTCATTGGGCAGCCTATCTACTTCCAAGATGAAGTCATCTTTGAAGAAAAGGTAGCCCACTATGGAGAACAGGTAAACCAGGATCAAAGCCAGAACCGCTGTCAAGATGATGGACCGGCCATTGCGAGTGACACTTTTAATGACATTGAGCAGAGTCTCTTCTCTGTACACTAAGTCAAAAAGCTTTAAAAACAGAACAAAAAAGGACGACAAGGGGACAATGTTAAGCAGCATCTCTATTAGACGGACATCGGACATCGATGTCCCCAAGGACAACTTCATTTATAAAGAATTTGCCCTTTGGCTAACTCAAAAGCATTCTACTCTAGGGAAGTTCAAGAGGGAGGGGACATATGTATACCTACGGCTGATTCATGCTGATGTATGGCAGAAACCAACACAGCATTGTAAAGCAATTATCTTTCAATTAAAAATAAAAATTTTAAAAAGCATTATACTCTTTTCTTGATATGTTGCCCGTCTTAATGGTGAAAACCGAGATGGTAAAAATAAGGCAAAACAAATATAGAAGAGGAGGGTGGAAAACAATAGTGATTTCAAGTTGTCTACATACAGTGTCGAGGTCCTGGGACTAGACAAAACATAGGCCTGTACCAGGGAGCTGCAGGGGACAAGGGAGAGGAAAGGCAGGAGGGTCCTGGTGTGTGTTCATTTAGGGGCCATTTGATGGAGCTTCTGTTAAGGGTCAGCCACTCTAGATANAGTGATTTCAAGTTGTCTACATACAGTGTCGAGGTCCTGGGACTAGACAAAACACAGGCCTGTACCAGGGAGCTGCAGGGGACAAGGGAGAGGAAAGGCAGGAGGGTCCTGGTGTGTGTTCATTTAGGGGCCATTTGATGGAGCTTCTGTTAAGGGTCAGCCACTCTGGATACAGGACTGGCCAAGTCCTGGTCCCTGACCGCAGGTCCATGAGCTGCTAGGGCCAGGCCGGGGGGCAGGGTCTCTCTGGAGTTGAACAGAGGTTGAAACCCCAGTTCAGCCACTTGCTGTCACCAGGACCAGCTACCAACCTCTTCCTCTGCGAGCCTCAGTCTTGCCATTTGCAGAGTGGAAGAGAGAGAGTTACCATAAAGAATAAAGAGACCATATATATACAGTGCTTAGCATACACTCATATGTATGTGCTAAGTACACAACCAATGGTAATTATCATTACTTTCCTGATGAAGAGCCTGGGCCAAGGCCACCCTGACAGAACATGGCAGGTGGTGGTGGTAACACACCAGGAAGCCTCTCCGCCTCTCATTCCACTGGGAGGGGCTGAGACAACCTGCTGTTCACGACCTGCTCGTAATCTCGGCTTGACCTCTGCCAAGGGGCCTGGGCTCGGCAAGAAGTTGGCTTCATGAGAAACGGAGGCCCAGCGTAGGTACTCAGAGGTCTAGGAGACCAGTGGCTGGTTTTCTAAGAAGTATAATCTCAGATATTTGGCTGGAGAAATGGTGGGGAGCCACTAGAGAAGGGCTGAATGGGGTTATTTTGTAGCTGGAGCTAGTTTTAATATGGTCCTACTGATGACATCTGATCTCTTCCTGAGAATCCTGCCTCTACCACGGCTCCAGGGGATGACTGCAGAGCCAAGGGAGTCCAGGGANGATATTTGGCTGGAGAAATGGTGGGGAGCCACTAGAGAAGGGCTGAATGGGGTTATTTTGTAGCTGGAGCTAGTTTTAATATGGTCCTACTGATGACATCTGATCTCTTCCTGAGAATCCTGCCTCTACCACGGCTCCAGGGGATGACTGCAGAGCCAAGGGAGTCCAGGGACAGGCATGTGAACCCTGTCTCTGCTTTTAATTTGCTGCAAGATGTTGATCTGGCTGTGAAACCTCACTGGACCTCAGTTTCCACATCTGTGAAATCAGTGGACTGAATCTCAGAGTCCCTTTCAAGGCAGAATTTGACATCGGAGTTCATTTTCTGCTCAATTAGCCCTCTGCCTCCAGAAGGCCAGTCTGTGTCCTGACGCCAGTTAAGGGCATCGGGTAAAGGAGGACACTTAAAAGGAAGCAGAGAAGAGGCCTTAGTTCGGATCTAAGAGTACAAAAGGCTAATGCTGCTTAAATATTTTCTAGCAAGCCACTATGAAGCAGCAAGAAAGAGCAACTTCAGACAACAAATGGCACTTGTTTTTTGCGGGTAAGAACTGTAGAGATTATACAGCCCTCAAATCACTGAAATAACAAGTGATTTTTTTTTTCTTTTCACTTATCTATAATTTCTCATTTTAAAATAACAGCCATGCATTACTTTGTAATAAGGAAAAGCTTTCTTCTAACTAGAAAATTAGATAAGTTCAATGGAGGACTTTTGAAAACACAAAAAAAAGCACAAAGGAAAAAAAAAAACAACAACAAATGCTAATTATTTCAATATCTATAGACACTTATTCAATAAGTTCTTTTCTTCTGGCCTTATTACAATTAAAAAAATGTAACTTATGCATATATATTTTTATAAAAGTATTATACCATAACCTGGCATATAGTCAGCTTGCTTCCTAAGAGAATCATGAACATTTTCAGGTTAAAAAAAAAGATCACATATTTAAAGTACCTGCCCAGGTTACAGCCTGATTGAGAGACTCAGTATCTCTGGGAGGGTGTGATCCAAATAGGAAGCCCAAGAAGACTGGAGTGGGTAGCCTATCCCTTCTCCAGCGGATCTTCCCAAACCAGTAACTGAACCAGGGTCTCCTGCATTGCAGGCGGATTCTTTACCAGCTAAGCTACAAGGGAAGTCCCTAAAATAGTATCCTTTTTTCAAATCTAAATGAGTAAGTATCAACACAACTCGGGTTAACAATAAGCGGTGTTCTAATTTGCTGGAAATACCTTTTCTCTCTTCCTTCTGGTACATTCATTCATTTTATATTAGACATTATTTCAATATCATCCTGAGGTATTTATACTCTTGAATTTGGGCAACAGAGTTGCTGTCTATGTCGATGTTTAATAAAAAGAACAATTAGATCTATTTGGATTTTGGAGCGCTTTTTCATTTTAGGCACATGGATCTTTCCTAAGGCAAGTTTTACTTCATGATGTTTTCGTGAACAAAGCTTCATAAGCTTTGTTTCTGTTATAATTATTCTGATTTTGACCTAAGGAAGAAAATCATAAAGTTCATGTTGGTTTCAAAAACAAAAATGTTCACTTAGTATTCCAGTGTATTGAAAAGCTGCTGTCTACTCAACCCTCATCTTTTTCTTTTTTAAACAGTCAAGATAGTTTCAATTTTGTATCATTGAGAGTAACGCTGTGATGAACACCTCTGTGTATACATGCCTCTATACTCACCTATCCAGTTATTTCTTTCTGTCAAGTTTCTAAAAATGGAATTGTTCAGTCAAATGTTGTAACACACATACATTTTGCTCCACTGCCTTCCACAAAGGCTATGCCAATTTATCCCAACCACTTAGAAAATGATGCTCTTTTTGGCTCACTCTCAGTAAAACTGGGCACGTTCATACCTTTGAACATTTCCTTATATCATGGGTCCAACATGGGATCATATTTTAATTAGTATGTCACTGTTTGACATTAGAATATCTGCACATTTACTGACTAGCTGCATTTCTTCTTCTGATACCTGCCTATGAATGAACTCTGCACACTTTCATCTCGGGATGTTAATAGTTTTCTAACGACGTGGCTTGAATGCAGCTGGGGACCAGGTTCAGCCAGTTTTGGGGTGAACTTCCATTAGACCACAGTCACCGGCCCTGCCTTTCTGCCCTGCTGGCATGGAGCATTCACAAGCTGGTGACATGCGGCTTTCTCCTGCTCCTGGTCTCCCTCCAGTTCCTTTCTGTCACAGGCTTTCCTCATTTGTGGAATAAAGTGAAGTTTCAGTATTTTGCCTGCGGTTCTCCACAGACACATCAAATGCTGCTTTGACCCCAAAAGGAACACCTCACTTGCTGTCCCAGAAAGTCAAAGCCCAGATGGTTTAGAAACCCCCTAGCAGCACTGAGGAGAGGTGTCCAGCCACGGTCTCGCTCGATCCTGCCTGCAGGTCCTTCTCAAAGTGCACTGAGCCCAGGTAATATCGCAGCGAGCTCTGAGCATCTCTGATCTTCCTGTGACAGCTGAGAGCTGGGAGAGCGGGCCTGCAGATGGAGCCGTGAAACACTGCCTTCGCTGAGGCAGTGACTTCTTCACAGGCTCGAGGGAAAGGCAGCTCAGGGCCGGGCTCCAACCCTCAGACGCCGGAGTCAGCGTGTCGTGTCTCTGCCCCAGACTCGTGTGGGGCTCCGGGCAGGTGACCTGACTCACTAGGCCCAGTGTCGCCGGGGATCACACGCAGAGATCGCCCACCGCCGAGGCAGACTCGCCCGTGAGAGGGGACGGAAGGAGCCCACGGGGCACGTCAGTAACTCACAGTAATGGCTCTTTTCTACACTGTGAAGCCCGGAAGGCTGGGATGACACTGCCCAGACTCACTGCGACATCCCCTGGCTTCTGACACCAGGTGGCACTGCCAGTGAACAAAAGAGGAGGACTTTTCCATCAACAAAGCGGAAACGGACCCTAACCCTAATAATAATTTTCCATCAACCAATACATTTTAATGTTAGTTATTAATTTTATCTACAAACAGTAGACAGTAGGAAGAGTTACCCTCTCCCTGGGTGAGATGGCATTTCTGTGCCAAACTCACAAGTGAGATTCCCCCCTCAGCAGGGGTGGCAGAGCCCCCTGACTCAACTTTGCCTCCTTTGCTCAGAGAGGCCAGGAATTTGTTGGATCCCGAACCTAGGTCTCCCAGATTCACAAGCTAGAACCCCCTCCACAGATTACTGTGTGAGACAAAAAGGCTCAGAAATATATACAGAACTCGAAAGGTCTCTGATAGACAGTGACCAACATAGGGCACCTAATGGCATCACAGGGGGATCCAGAGACCTCTTTGCCTAAAACCTCAAAGTCTGGTCAGACCTATTTTTAAGATGAAGGGGAAGAATCCATATCTCTGTCTGCTAGCATGCACCGCTAATGGAAGGGGCAAGTCCTGGCGTTCCTTACGGTGTTTGGATGGGAGAAGGGATGAGAGAGACAGGAGTAACAGCCCTCTCTCAGCGTTTCTGCTGTGGGGCTAGTCTCAGACTGACATGCGCAGTAGTGGAGAATCCCCGTGACGGCCCTGTGGGGGAGTGGACTGCTCTTTCCCTTTCGTAGATGTGAACAGCACAGAGCAGTTAAGCCGCCAGCCTGGAGACCACATGGACTGCACCTCCTGAAAGTGCTTTCCTTGCTCTGCCTGTTTTTGCAAATAAGTCCCTCGTCTTTTTTTTTGTCTCACCATGGCTTGCAAGATCTTAGCTCCCTGACCAGGGATCAAAGCTGCACCCCTGGAAGTGAAAGCACAGAGCCCTAACCACTGGACTGCCAGGGAATTCCCAAGTCCCTCATCTTTAGTCAACACCTAGATTTTGAATATTTTTTGTCCTCAGCAACATTTTAATACACTTCTTCTATTTCCTTTATGGATGGTCTTGCTGGCAGAAAGGTCAATTTTATGCTTCCTATCATTTGACGTAGGTACAAGGTTTTTTACCTACAACTCCACAGTTCAAGATTCCCTGTAATGACAGGAGAATAAGCAGACAGTGGTCTGTCACTTAAAAGCTTGCTCAGGAGGAAGATAACAGGATCAAGACATTTAACCAACCACTCAGCTCAGTCTGGAGCATGACAACTTCCGCTGCAAAGGTCTCCTGGATCCATATATGATCTATCAAGTTCATTGTCATAGGGTCTTGGGTCTTTGAAAACAGCTCCTGCTCTTGTTACTACATGTTTTCACTGGAAGATGGATGCCATGAGAACTGTCAGAAGGGGACAGTCATACAAACATTCTTTTGGTAAGTGCTGGCTGAGCCCAAGAAATAAAGAAAAACAAAGGGGGCGGGGACGCTGTGTGGAGGCAACATCTCCTGATCCAGGCTTCGGGCTTCATCTATCACCGTAAAGTAACAGGCTGAGCGTGCATGCATGCAGTGTGATCACACACCCCCCAGGGCTCCTTCAAGTCAGATCTTCTCTTGGGAGTGGCTTTCCTTTCCTGATGTGCCAAACACTGCATCCAGGGGCCTATCCAGGGGCCTACTGCCTCTTTAGACCAAGCACACTGGTCACCACGAAAAGGAGCGATCTGAGATGAGAAGGAAGGATGGAGCATGCTCTCCTAGTTCCCAGCATGTAAAATCTTTCAACACCAGCAACTCACCAGCAAACTGTAGAAGAACTCGTGGACGAAGAGCCCCATGGCGCAGATCAGCAGGTACAGCAGATGATAAAGGAACTCAACATCCAGAACCATGGCCCGGTAGCCTCTGGTGAATGTCCCACAGTTGCCCACAAAGCTCATCAGAAAAATGATTTTATTGCAGACCTGAGAACAATGACAGCCACAGTGAGAGAAGCACGGACCAAGCCAAACTTGAGACTCTTGGTGAGAACTGAGGGCAACTNAGGGAGTCCAGGGACAGGCATGTGAACCCTGTCTCTGCTTTTAATTTGCTGCAAGATGTTGATCTGGCTGTGAAACCTCACTGGACCTCAGTTTCCACATCTGTGAAATCAGTGGACTGAATCTCAGAGTCCCTTTCAAGGCAGAATTTGACATCGGAGTTCATTTTCTGCTCAATTAGCCCTCTGCCTCCAGAAGGCCAGTCTGTGTCCTGACGCCAGTTAAGGGCATCGGGTAAAGGAGGACACTTAAAAGGAAGCAGAGAAGAGGCCTTAGTTTGGATCTAAGAGTACAAAAGGCTAATGCTGCTTAAATATTTTCTAGCAAGCCACTATGAAGCAGCAAGAAAGAGCAACTTCAGACAACAAATGGCACTTGTTTTTTGCGGGTAAGAACTGTAGAGATTATACAGCCCTCAAATCACTGAAATAACAAGTGATTTTTTTTTTCTTTTCACTTATCTATAATTTCTCATTTTAAAATAACAGCCATGCATTACTTTGTAATAAGGAAAAGCTTTCTTCTAACTAGAAAATTAGATAAGTTCAATGGAGGACTTTTGAAAACACAAAAAAAAGCACAAAGGAAAAAAAAAAACAACAAAAAATGCTAATTATTTCAATATCTATAGACACTTATTCAATAAGTTCTTTTCTTCTGGCCTTATTACAATTAAAAAAATGTAACTTATGCATATATATTTTTATAAAAGTATTATACCATAACCTGGCATATAGTCAGCTTGCTTCCTAAGAGAATCATGAACATTTTCAGGTTAAAAAAAAAGATCACATATTTAAAGTACCTGCCCAGGTTACAGCCTGATTGAGAGACTCAGTATCTCTGGGAGGGTGTGATCCAAATAGGAAGCCCAAGAAGACTGGAGTGGGTAGCCTATCCCTTCTCCAGCGGATCTTCCCAAACCAGTAACTGAACCAGGGTCTCCTGCATTGCAGGCGGATTCTTTACCAGCTAAGCTACAAGGGAAGTCCCTAAAATAGTATCCTTTTTTCAAATCTAAATGAGTAAGTATCAACACAACTCGGGTTAACAATAAGCGGTGTTCTAATTTGCTGGAAATACCTTTTCTCTCTTCCTTCTGGTACATTCATTCATTTTATATTAGACATTATTTCAATATCATCCTGAGGTATTTATACTCTTGAATTTGGGCAACAGAGTTGCTGTCTATGTCGATGTTTAATAAAAAGAACAATTAGATCTATTTGGATTTTGGAGCGCTTTTTCATTTTAGGCACATGGATCTTTCCTAAGGCAAGTTTTACTTCATGATGTTTTCGTGAACAAAGCTTCATAAGCTTTGTTTCTGTTATAATTATTCTGATTTTGACCTAAGGAAGAAAATCATAAAGTTCATGTTGGTTTCAAAAACAAAAATGTTCACTTAGTATTCCAGTGTATTGAAAAGCTGCTGTCTACTCAACCCTCATCTTTTTCTTTTTTAAACAGTCAAGATAGTTTCAATTTTGTATCATTGAGAGTAACGCTGTGATGAACACCTCTGTGTATACATGCCTCTATACTCACCTATCCAGTTATTTCTTTCTGTCAAGTTTCTAAAAATGGAATTGTTCAGTCAAATGTTGTAACACACATACATTTTGCTCCACTGCCTTCCACAAAGGCTATGCCAATTTATCCCAACCACTTAGAAAATGATGCTCTTTTTGGCTCACTCTCAGTAAAACTGGGCACGTTCATACCTTTGAACATTTCCTTATATCATGGGTCCAACATGGGATCATATTTTAATTAGTATGTCACTCTTTGACATTAGAATATCTGCACATTTACTGACTAGCTGCATTTCTTCTTCTGATACCTGCCTATGAATGAACTCTGCACACTTTCATCTCGGGATGTTAATAGTTTTCTAACGACGTGGCTTGAATGCAGCTGGGGACCAGGTTCAGCCAGTTTTGGGGTGAACTTCCATTAGACCACAGTCACCGGCCCTGCCTTTCTGCCCTGCTGGCATGGAGCATTCACAAGCTGGTGACATGCGGCTTTCTCCTGCTCCTGGTCTCCCTCCAGTTCCTTTCTGTCACAGGCTTTCCTCATTTGTGGAATAAAGTGAAGTTTCAGTATTTTGCCTGCGGTTCTCCACAGACACATCAAATGCTGCTTTGACCCCAAAAGGAACACCTCACTTGCTGTCCCAGAAAGTCAAAGCCCAGATGGTTTAGAAACCCCCCAGCAGCACTGAGGAGAGGTGTCCAGCCACGGTCTCGCTCGACCCTGCCTGCAGGTCCTTCTCAAAGTGCACCGAGCCCAGGTAATATCGCAGCGAGCTCTGAGCATCTCCGATCTTCCCGTGACAGCTGAGAGCTGGGAGGGCGGGCCTGCAGATGGAGCCGTGAAACACTGCCTTCGCTGAGGCAGTGACTTCTTCACAGGCTCGAGGGAAAGGCAGCTCAGGGCCGGGCTCCAACCCTCAGACCCCGGAGTCAGCGTGTCGTGTCTCTGCCCCAGGCGCGTGTGGGGCTCCGGGCAGGTGACCTGACTCACCAGGCCCAGTGTCGCCGGGGATCACGTGCAGAGATCGCCCGCCGCCGAGGCAGACTCGCCCGTGAGAGGGGCCGGAAGGAGCCCACGGGGCACGTCAGTAACTCACGGTAATGGCTCTTTTCTACACTGNCCCGGAGTCAGCGTGTCGTGTCTCTGCCCCAGGCGCGTGTGGGGCTCCGGGCAGGTGACCTGACTCACCAGGCCCAGTGTCGCCGGGGATCACGTGCAGAGATCGCCCGCCGCCGAGGCAGACTCGCCCGTGAGAGGGGCCGGAAGGAGCCCACGGGGCACGTCAGTAACTCACGGTAATGGCTCTTTTCTACACTGTGAAGCCCGGAAGGCTGGGATGACACTGCCCAGACTCACTGCGACACCCCCTGGCTTCTGACACCAGGTGGCACTGCCAGTGAACAAAAGAGGAGGACTTTTCCATGAACAAAGCGGAAACGGACCCTAACCCTAATAATAATTTTCCATCAACCAATAAATTTTAATGTTAGTTATTAATTTTATCTACAAACAGTAGACAGTAGGAAGAGTTACCCTCTCCCTGGGTGAGATGGCATTTCTGTGCCAAACTCACAAGTGAGATTCCCCCCTCAGCAGGGGTGGCAGAGCCCCCTGACCCAACTTTGCCTCCTTTGCTCAGAGNATTTTAATGTTAGTTATTAATTTTATCTACAAACAGTAGACAGTAGGAAGAGTTACCCTCTCCCTGGGTGAGATGGCATTTCTGTGCCAAACTCACAAGTGAGATTCCCCCCTCAGCAGGGGTGGCAGAGCCCCCTGACTCAACTTTGCCTCCTTTGCTCAGAGAGGCCAGGAATTTGTTGGATCCCGAACCTAGGTCTCCCAGATTCACAAGCTAGAACCCCCTCCACAGATTACTGTGTGAGACAAAAAGGCTCAGAAATATATACAGAACTCGAAAGGTCTCTGATAGACAGTGACCAACATAGGGCACCTAATGGCATCACAGGGGGATCCAGAGACCTCTTTGCCTAAAACCTCAAAGTCTGGTCAGACCTATTTTTAAGATGAAGGGGAAGAATCCATATCTCTGTCTGCTAGCATGCACCGCTAATGGAAGGGGCAAGTCCTGGCGTTCCTTACGGTGTTTGGATGGGAGAAGGGATGAGAGAGACAGGAGTAACAGCCCTCTCTCAGCGTTTCTGCTGTGGGGCTAGTCTCAGACTGACATGCGCAGTAGTGGAGAATCCCCGTGACGGCCCTGTGGGGGAGTGGACTGCTCTTTCCCTTTCGTAGATGTGAACAGCACAGAGCAGTTAAGCCGCCAGCCTGGAGACCACATGGACTGCACCTCCTGAAAGTGCTTTCCTTGCTCTGCCTGTTTTTGCAAATAAGTCCCTCGTCTTTTTTTTTGTCTCACCATGGCTTGCAAGATCTTAGCTCCCTGACCAGGGATCAAAGCTGCACCCCTGGAAGTGAAAGCACAGAGCCCTAACCACTGGACTGCCAGGGAATTCCCAAGTCCCTCATCTTTAGTCAACACCTAGATTTTGAATATTTTTTGTCCTCAGCAACATTTTAATACACTTCTTCTATTTCCTTTATGGATGGTCTTGCTGGCAGAAAGGTCAATTTTATGCTTCCTATCATTTGACGTAGGTACAAGGTTTTTTACCTACAACTCCACAGTTCAAGATTCCCTGTAATGACAGGAGAATAAGCAGACAGTGGTCTGTCACTTAAAAGCTTGCTCAGGAGGAAGATAACAGGATCAAGACATTTAACCAACCACTCAGCTCAGTCTGGAGCATGACAACTTCCGCTGCAAAGGTCTCCTGGATCCATATATGATCTATCAAGTTCATTGTCATAGGGTCTTGGGTCTTTGAAAACAGCTCCTGCTCTTGTTACTACATGTTTTCACTGGAAGATGGATGCCATGAGAACTGTCAGAAGGGGACAGTCATACAAACATTCTTTTGGTAAGTGCTGGCTGAGCCCAAGAAATAAAGAAAAACAAAGGGGGCGGGGACGCTGTGTGGAGGCAACATCTCCTGATCCAGGCTTCGGGCTTCATCTATCACCGTAAAGTAACAGGCTGAGCGTGCATGCATGCAGTGTGATCACACACCCCCCAGGGCTCCTTCAAGTCAGACCTTCTCTTGGGAGTGGCTTTCCTTTCCTGATGTGCCAAACACTGCATCCAGGGGCCTATCCAGGGGCCTACTGCCTCTTTAGACCAAGCACACTGGTCACCACGAAAAGGAGCGATCTGAGATGAGAAGGAAGGATGGAGCATGCTCTCCTAGTTCCCAGCATGTAAAATCTTTCAACACCAGCAACTCACCAGCAAACTGTAGAAGAACTCGTGGACGAAGAGCCCCATGGCGCAGATCAGCAGGTACAGCAGATGATAAAGGAACTCAACATCCAGAACCATGGCCCGGTAGCCTCTGGTGAATGTCCCACAGTTGCCCACAAAGCTCATCAGAAAAATGATTTTATTGCAGACCTGAGAACAATGACAGCCACAGTGAGAGAAGCACGGACCAAGCCAAACTTGAGACTCTTGGTGAGAACTGAGGGCAACTTGCCCTCAAGTGTCTTTTGGCGCCTCTACCCCAAAACAGAAGCTTCCTTTTGCACCAAGTGCCCACCAGACGTACCAAGAACTGTTCTGTGGATCTCAGTCATTTCATTACTTTGCTTTTCAGGCATTAATACGAGTTAATGTGACAGTCAAATAACTTCACGCACAATGCTAATCAAGTGGCATTTGTATATGAGAAAAAATTCGCACATACTGAAATTATGATTTTCAAGATGAGATATGAATCATTTCTAACATTCTTACGTGAGTTAGTCAAACACAGAAGTCACCTCAATCCATTAACCCTGTGATCAGCATGATTATCAAAAGTGTTTTCTGAATTTCTATTACGTTCTAGGCATTAGAGTGTTGCAATGTAATGAAAAGCAGCCAGCTCTTGTTATCCACTGCTCCTAATTCTACATGGAAAAATAATTTTCTTGGGGTGGTAGGGATGAGTTCTAGTCCCTTGCCCCCCTTTCCGGCAATAACCTCTATTTTATCTCTGGGGCTCCATCCCTTCCTTTATATTGGTCCTTGAGGTCTGGGTGAGGATCCATCTGGCCAATTAGAATACTGTATTCCCCTGGCAACAATGATTCATTCAGAGATAGGCATGTGACCAAATGGAATCAATGACACCCCCTGAGATCTTTGCTGGGACTGCAGCTAAGACAATTTTATTCTTTATCCCTGACCTTGAACCTGAGAGAAAGTGAGCTCTGAGGCTGCTGGCATCCATCCTGCATTATCACAGAGCCTGAGGGTACCAGCAGTGCAGAAGCAAACAAGAGGAAGGGAGCCCTTATGCTGTCATCTGGGTTCCTGGATTCAGCTACACCTGAAGCCAGCCTTTTGATTCTCAGTCACATTTTCTTCTTTGCTTATTAGCCTGGAGTAGGTTTTCTGACTCCTGAAACTGAAGGCTGACCTACTGTATAAGATAGTCCTACCTTTGATAGAAATCCCAAGCTTGCAAGTCTGCCTTTAGCAACATGTTGTTAGAAAAACCTAACTCAGGAGAAAGCCAGAGAGAATGCGCTTTGGCTGCACTTTGTCCTGCCACCCGAGCTAGCTTGGCCACAGGTGCTGGGGGAATGCTGCCAGTTAATCTGGTGGGTCAGTGCAAGGGAGCTTCTCAGCAATCAGATAAGGAGGGAAGCCAACACCCACGGAGAAGATTAGGTTTTCTCAGACAGGCTCCGCTTTCAATCCACCAGGTCTTTTTTCCCTTAATATTTTAACCTTTGCCAGTGTCAGATCTTTTTTAGGGCGAGAAAACATCATCGATTCGGAATGAACTGTGCTGAGGTTCCCAAGAGAGGAAAAAAAGGCCATGCTCTGGTTGGCATTCCAGGACCTCCAACATGTCATGCCCTACAATCTTAACAACGGAGCAATCTGCTTTACCTGAATCTGCTCTCCTCTTTAACTTCTGCCCTAGTTTTCTCATGGCTACTTTTCCTTCTCCCATTGCTCCATTTAAGTATTCTTTTTTATTAATCCCCTGTAAATAACTGTTTATTACTTTAGTTTTCTCATCTCTTCCTCCCTCCCCTGGCTAATGTTATTATGAATGGGCCATCAATTATCCAGAGTCTTTTCCCCAGCTGACTAATGTTACAGAAGAGAAAACTCTGGAATGACTAAAGACCAGAGAAACAAAAGAATTAACTCATAGAAGACAACCTCTGAGATAGTGCTTTTCCCTTCCATTTGTGTCTTCTGTATTTCTTTCGTAAAATACTTCCACTCGCTGCAGGTGAAGCCTGCATTCCCTCCTTTACTGCTCCTGTGTCTCTTTCACTCTGGTCATGCATTTCTAAATGCCAGGCCTAACACGAATAGCTTGTCTTGTCACCTCAAGTCAAGTAACTCAACAACTCAGGTCTATCTGCACCCTGAAAACCAGGTCTTGCCTGACTTCAGTGTAGCTGGCTGCATTATTCCTCTCCCAGTCTTCCGTGACTGAAAATTTGGAATTATTCTTGCCTGCTTCACCATCCAGTAAAGACAGGAATACCTTTGCCACCTAGAGAAAAGGACCAAGCCACGCACCGTTCTCAGGGATAAGGCTCAGGCCCTATGCCCACCATGTGTCACCATTTCCTCCAAAACTCTGACATCTGTATCTTCATTCTCCACTATGACCAAGAGGCAAGCTTGTCTCATGGAAGGGGGACATGACTCCGTAAAGGGTCCCCCCTGCCTCCAGTTCACCCACCCCCAACTCAAATCCATATATGTATATGTATATATATATATTCATGCCTCTACTGAGGGAGTTTTCTCAACGATACTTTACTTATACCAATTCTCTGCTCAAAACCCCTGAGTCAGGGACCTTCCTGGTGGTCCAGTGGTCAAGACTTCACCTTCCAACGCAGGGGGTGTGGGTGTGAACCCTGGCCAGGGAGCTAAGATCCTACATGTCTCTCGGCCAAAAGACCAAAATAAAAACAGAAACTGTGTTGTGGTAAACTTTGCAGATGGTCCACGTTGGAAAAAAATCTCTAAAACAAAACCAAAACCTCCTGAGTCACTTACCAGTATTGGGAATAGAATTTCCCAACCTATATTCCATATAACACTAATTTCAAGTTACACTTTACAAAACATATGGGCAAATAAGTTTGGGAAATATGAAGACCCAGTGTTCCCTTCTTCGAGATTCATCATGCGTTCAAGTGAAAGTTGCTCAGTCGTGTCCAACTCTCTGCAACCCCATGGACTATATACAGCCCATGGAATTCTCCAGGCCAGAATACTGGAGGGGTAGCCTTTCCCTTCTCCAGGGGATCTTCCCAACCCAGGGATCGAACCCAGGTCTCCTGCATTGCAGGCGGATTCTTTACCAGCCGAGCCACAAGGGAAGCCCAAGAATACTGGAGTGGGTAGCCTATCCCTTTTCCAGGGGATCTTCCTGACCCAGGAATTGAACTGGGGTCTCCAGCATTGCAGGCGGATTCTTTACCAACTGAGATATGAGGGAAGCCCTCATGTGTTATCAGTAGGTAAAGTCTCAGAAATCTTTCAGTAAAAAACCTTGCATTTTCCTTGACCCAGCATTTCCCACAGTAATTTGACGAAGGAAGTCCCTTTTCACTCAAGATTCATCAAATCGGGACGGCCCACCTGGAGGATGCAGCCCCAGTGGGTTTTCCTCAAGTTTGGGGCCCAGGTTCCTTGTCCAGAATCAAGCCCTACATTTCAGTATATGAACCACTGAGGAGGCGAAACTTAACTGTTGGCTGTCCCTTAAGAAGGTCTGGGCTTTCCTCGCTGCTTCTCCAGCGAGAGAATGCTTCTCCCAGTTCCTGCCTCCTGGCCTGACAGCTTCCATTCTTCGAGAGAAAACTTCCTCCCCTTAAGCGTGTCAGCTTGAAGTGGTCTCTTGTCCTCTCACACCCTTACTGCCTCTGCCATCTGAACACGCATTGGGGGACATTTATCATTGCCCTAAATTACGGCATTAATGATAGTGATATTAATGATTAGTGATATTTTGCAATATCACTTCCATTTTTATGCAATGACTTCAGCTGCCTTATATGCTCAGGGCAGAAACCTCTGGAAGGTGGTTTTAGATGCCCACAGATCCCAACTTGTTCCTTCTTTTTGGCAGGAAACCTCTCCAATTTATGGCTTGGTATCAGTCATGTCCATTTCCTAAGGATTCTACAGAGGGAGTCGACGTCCACCCTTGCACACTGGAAGCACACTGGGAGGTTTGCAAGCCCTGAAACGGCACTTCCAAACGTCACTACTGACTTTGCGGTAACCCACCTTCTGCCGCCTGGCTTCTCTTCTGACCTCTCCACCCGCTCCCTCTCTCTGAACAGTCCCTCTTGCCTCTCTGCTCTGTTCTCTGGGGTCCTCACCAGAAATGAGGGCTGTGTTCACATGCAGTCATTGGACTTCCTGACTAGAATCTCTTGTCCTAGCACACCTATGACCTGATGGGCACGATGAACCCAAATCTCAACATCTCTCTCCCTTTGCTTAATTCTGAGAGAAATATTCCCTGACAGAGAGACTGCCAGTGTCCAGAGAGCACATGAAGGGGTCTACTGTCCCGTGAAAAGGTGAAGAAGGTGAAGAGGGAGATACCCACCTGCAGCTCTCCTCTGCTATTTTAATAGCTCACCCAAAGGATATATTTTTCTGCGCTGAAGGCACAGGCCAAAATTCCAGGGAGAATGGAACGCATTCCTACTTAGATGGAAATAAACAAACAAAAAAAAAGGCAATGAAGGGACTCTTACTTACGTTGAAAGCTCCCAGAAGAAACAGTGTGGGTTGTAGCCCGACGGAAAATATCAACCGGAGAATCGTGGAAGCGATTAAGGCCCGGATGCCATGGGGCTTGGGGAGGGCGATGACGATGGCCAGAGAGATGAGCATGGCCGTCCACAGCAGCCCCGACCAGTGCGGTTCCAGGGTCCCTGCAACCAGGAGGCAGGGCTCTCAGAGATCAGGGCTTTCCCCTCACAGAGGGGACACACCTGAGCGGGTTCAGTGACAATTTCTTCAACCACCTCTCTGGCCTGCCTTGGCCCAACCCTGACCTCCAGACATAAGCAGTCACATGCATGTTGTCTTACCTCTAAGCCTTCGACGTCTTCCTTCTACCTGGGAAATTGTCTCCCTTTCCTATTCACCTGAGGTCTTAGCTTAGATGTCACCTCTTCCGGGGGCTTCCCAGGTGGCATGAGTGGTAAAGAACCTACCTGCCAACGCAGGGGACATAAACAGACATGGGTTCGATCCCTGTGTTGGGAAGATCCCCTGGAGGAGGCATGGCAACCCTTTCCAGTATTCTTGCCTGGAGAATCTCCACGGACAGAGGAGCCTTGCAGGCTGTAGTCCATGGGGTCACGAAGAGTTGGACACGACTGAAGTGACTTAGCACGCACGTATGTGTGCACCTCTGACAGGAAGCCTCCCCCATCCCCTTTCTCCTCACAAAGTAGGCTAGGTGCTCCTTCTGTCTCTGACCCTCGGTATCCTTGCTCAGCCCTGTGGGATTCTAGCAGTTGGTGCCCCTTCTTCCAAGCCCCATCCCCACTGGACTCCAGCCTCCCCAAGAGAAGCACTGAGTACCCAGCAGGCATCCATCAGATGGGTTTGTTCCACAAGCAAAACTCATCCATGTGTCACACTTCACTCTTCAGGGAGGCGAACTGGGAGAACAGACTTCTAATTTCTATTAAAAGTATGCACAGGAAAATCGCAGGTCCCCTGCCCGCATCAGATTTCTTCAAGGGAAGGAGGAGAGCAACTTCCGTATCATTAGCATCATCCTACAATTAGATTATCCTTGTAGTCAAAGAGCTTATACCAGTTTCTGTCATCTCTCGCTATTGCAAGTTCTATTTAGAGTGTCCCACGAGACGGCTCGGTTATATAACATGAGCCAACAGGGCTAAAAATAAGGTTCTGTAAAACACTCATTAAAAAAAAAGCACCCCTATTTCAAATGCTGTCACATTTTGAGTTTCCTTCAGATGTAAACAAGCAGCACTACATGATTAAGGCTGCTTATATAAAGGAGTTTCACTTCTCCAGAGCTGCCTGGATGGCAGCACCGCCTGGGAAAGCGACGTCCTTGCAGGTCCCAGGCTCTCCCACCAGCCTGTGGGTTGCCCTAGTTCCTTTTGTCCACACCTGCCAAGACTCCCCTTCTCTCTCAGAATTGTCCCCGGACCCCAGCCACCTGCCTCTTCCCTTTTGATATCTTCCGGAAGGAGAACCTGATCAGGGATGGGCACTGAAAGGAATTAGATTTTCAGAAATGCAGGAAGAAGCGGGGTCCTAGGGTCAGGCATGTCCCTTCCTGTGCATTTAACAATGGTTAGATACGGTATCAAGCCCTTCATTTGGACGATCATTTATTTTCTCCTCTTGGCACTCTAGGAGGGTACTATGCTGCTGCTGCTCAGTCACATCAGTCGTGTCCGACTCTGCGCGAGCCCATAGACAGCAGCCCACCAGGCTCCTCCGTCCCTGGGGTTCTCCAGGCAAGAACACTGGAGTGGGTTGCCATTTCCTTCTCCAGTGCATGAAAGTGAAAAGTGAAAGTCAAGTCACTCAGTCGTGTCCGACTCTCAGCAAACCCATGGACTGCAGCCTTCCAGGCTCCTCCGTCCACGGGATTTTCCAGGCAAGATTACCAAAGTGGGTCACCAGTGCCTTCTCTGGAGGGTACAATGATCACCTCCAATTTACCACAGAGAAAATAGGGTTTTAGGTTATGTACCTTACCTAAGGTGAAACAGAATCTACCACGAATATACATGCTACCAGAGTAAATGGTCCCTAATCATCATTAAAAAAAAAAAAAAATCCATCCATTTTAAGTGCATGACTGTGGGCAGTTTATACAGTCATCTAACCACAAGTAACTGCTAACACAATTGAGACATAAACATCGTATCACACTAAGAGGTTTCCTTGCGCCCTTGGCAGCTAATGCCTTGCCCCATCTCCACTCCCCAGCAACTCCTGATCTGCTTTCTACCACTGTAGCTTTGTATTTTCCAGAATTTCATAAAAACTGGAAAAATAATATTAGTAGGCAGTTTTTAAAAATTCTTTCACTTAGCAAATTTTTTAAGGTTCATTCATGTTATTGTGTATACTAATAGCTTGTTCTTTCTATTGCTGAGTAGTGGTCCATAACATGGCTGTGTCATCATTTATTTATCCACTCAACAATTAATGGATACTGAGGTTGTTTCCAGATTGAAGTTATGACGAAAGATGCTACTGGGAAACTTCAAGTACAAGTGCTGGGGTGGGGATATGTCTTCATTTCTCTTGGACAAAAACATGGAAATAGATCTGAGAACGCTAAGGATATATTTAACTTCAGAAGACCTAACCATACTATTTTCCAAACTGATGCTACCATTTCCCCTTTTCATCACTAACAGTGGGAGCTGCACTGTTCCAGATTGTCACCAATACTTGGTATTGTTGGTCATTCTAATTTTAGCCATTCTAGTAGGTTTCATAACATATCTAGGTGGTTTTCATTTGCATTTTTCTAACAACTACTGATGCTGAATATCTTTTTATGTTCTTATTGACTATTCATATATCCTTTTTGTGTGTGTGAAATATCTGATCAAATCTTTTACCCATTATTTTAATTGGGTAGTCTTTTCATTATTGGGTGATAAGAGTTTTTCCTATAGGCTAGATATAAGCCTTTGGTCTGACATGTTTTTAAAGTATTTTTGCCTGGCTTGTGGCTTACCTTTCATTTTCTTAAGCATAATCATCATCTTAAACTGCCTCTTAACATCTCAGTATAATAAATGTGACCAGTACAACACATGTACTCAAATCCTGAAAGAGACAATATAAAAAACCTGCTGTCTTCCCACTAAAAAAGCAGAGTTAAAAATTAATGCTAGATATGTAAAATAAATAGCTAGTGGGAAGCTGCTGTATAACACAGGGAGCTTGGTGCTCTGTGATGACCTAGGCATGGGTAATGGAATTGGGGAAGTAGGAGGGAGGCTCAAGAGGAAGGGGATTTGTTTATATATGGCTGATTCATGATGTTGTACAGCAGAAATTAACACAACACTGTAAAGCAGTTATACTCCAATTTAAAAATTATTAGAAAAAAATTAATGTTAGATTCTAAAGAAACAATTATAGAAATATTTCTTTGAGACAGTTTGAGAAACACGAATAGGGACAGGCATGCATTGGAGAAGGAAATGGCAACCCACTCCAGCGTTCTTGCCTGGAGAACCCCAGGGACGGGGGAGCCTGATGGCCTGCCGTCTATGGGGTCGCACAGAGTCGGACACGAGTGAAGCAACTTAGCAGCAGCAGCAGCAGCAGCATTACATGATTTATTGTTAGTTCTTTTTAGATATGAGAATGCTATAGTGATTATACACATTTAAAAATATTCTCTGAAGTTAAGAGATGCACAGTGAAACAAGATGTCTAGACTTCTTTAAAATCTTGCAGAAAATACAGTAGGAGTATAAATGAAACAAAACAGGCAAAATGTTGTTAAAGATGGGCTGATGGGTACATGGCAGTTTATTATATTCTTCTTTCCACTTGTGTACAGACTTGAAAATTTCAACAGTAAGAAAGTTTAAAAAGTAATACTTTATGGGCTTTAATCACCATGGCGTGCTTAGAAATTCTGGAGCTGCCAAATTTTCATGCTTTTTAAAGACTGTGTGACTCTCAGTTCTCAACCAAAGGGGAAAGAATACTTTTGAAAAGGAGCTTTTAAGGCCACGGTGTCCTTGGAAGCCACAAGTCTTTCCAGTCAGAGAGCCACACTGGCATAAAGGTCAGTAAACTCCTGCAGGAGGGACATTTTGGAAACCCTAGTTTCAGGATTCAACAAGAACAAATATTTCTCTTAAAAAAATACTTTCAGGTAACCAATCAGATTTTGTTTCTAGATAGGGCTGAAACAACCTTCTTCCTGAAGATGGTCAACACTGAGTATAGAAGATGTCCCCAGAATATGTTTAAAAGGAAAAAAAAAAAAATTCCTCTGAGTGAGTTGATGTGTTTGAGGGGAATTTCTGTCACTGTATAATGGAAAGGACTTCCTGACATCAGATCAATCTCCTTCTCTCAAAGGACATCTAATTATATTTTCTGTTGATTGCATCGGCACCAAGTTCTAAAGCCCACACTGCCAAAACAGGAAGCCTAGATTTCTACAGATCCAGGGTCAATGCCACCGTGAGTACTACACTGTAAAGCCAGAAGGACCTTTAATAATCATCCAGTAGGTCTTGAACTTGCACGGGCAAGAGACAGGATGCTCCAGAGATTCTGACTGGGTCAGCAGTTATTTTCTCCTGACCACTACGGGGATTTCCAAATCCATACCTTGGTGTCACAACTACCGGCTCAACCTAAGCACTGCTTAACAGGGAGGATAAGGAGGATGAACTGAAGTGGTCTGCCCAGAGTCACGTGGCAGGTGAGTGTTAGAGCCAGGCCTGGACACCAAGTCCAGACTCTGGAGGTCCAGCTGATGCGCTGGATGAGGCTTATCACTGAAGAAGAGGGAGCTACCAATGAACTGTCCCCAGACAGCGGCCTCAAAACTGCCATAAGTGACCAGTGAAGAAAATGGCCAAGGTACAGAATAACAATCAGTTTTAAATATTTTTTAAAGAAGTGGAGGGGGGAAATGAAGACCCACCCATAGTGCTAGTTGAAGAATCTGCTGTGATGTGATAGCCCCTGGGGGTGAGAAGAGGGCTCCATGCCCTCCACCTGAGCCCTTGGCTGAACCCTGCACACTCTCACCTCTGCTAACAGGCAGACACCCCCGAGGAGAACACCCTGCAGTGCTGTGGACCTGCCCAACTTTTCCGACAGGGACACCATGAGTCCTGACATAATCCATTTTAAAGGAAAATACCCCTTGGGCTTGTGTTTAAGTACTGCCTTGCAGGGAACATCACTCCAGTGAAGGCTTCCACATGGCTTCGGGCTCAACTGAGAAGATAATGCCCCAAATGAGTAAGTTAGATGGACCACAGAACACACTGTTAAACTGGACCTTAAATTTTCTTCAGTCATGTACACATCTGCATTTTTAAACTCCAGAGCAGAGCCTGCTCTGGATTTACCTCTGTGCTGTTTTGTTTTGTTTTTTTTTTTTGGTTTTTATTCTCTTACTTTTTGGGCTCTTCATCCCATTGTTTTATAGGTGGCTACTGCCAGGTTGTGACGCACATAGTGGACGTGATCTGCCACAAAGCTCTGATGAAAAACTGAGCTGAAAAGTCGGCCTCCCAGGAGGCTGCCGCAGGTGTCAGAAAAGGGGGCCATGGAAGTTTAACAGAAGGGGAGCCCCCAGAACCCCACAGCTGTAAATGTCTCCAGAAGGCTCTTAAGCAGACTGAGGAGCCCCAAACAGAAAAATGCTATTTCCGAGACGTCTGCCTTTCCTCAGTAAAATGTGTAGAATGTGCACACAGGTGACCAGAAGGAGATGGGGGAAGGAAATCTATGAAGACCACGGACATCATATCTCATTATGTGAATAACAGCACGCAGCTCTTGATTGACTAGGAAGCCAAGGATGTCTGGTCTAAAGTCATCATGCCCTGCTTCCCATTACCTCTTGCCAGAAAAAAAAAAAAATTTATATTAAAGAGATTATCTTTTACAAATTCTATAGTCTGAAATCAATTCCACAAGTATGGCATAGGAAAAAAAATCTACTGGACTGAGCATCAAAGTTACCTATATTCATTCTAGGATTAGCTTAGCTGCTAAGGGGGTGACTTTGGCTAAATCTCTCAGTTTCCCTGATACATAGTTTCCTGACATACAAAACAAGGAGGTTAAGATGATCTCTTACTGTTTTAATGTATTGCCTCTCCTCTTTCTTTCCTGAGAAATAAATATGGATAAACAGTTTATATGATTTCAAATTAGACTGAAAAATAAACTCACAGTGTATCACCTTGCAGCAGTCAGAATAGCCATCACCAAAAATCTACAAACAGTAAGTAGTGTAGAGGATGTGGAGAAAAGGGAACCCTCCTACACTGTTGGTGGCAATGTAAACTGACACAGCCCTTGTGGAGAACAGCATGGAGATTTCTTAAGAAGAATAGAAATACATCTACCATATGACCCAGCAACCCCTACTGGGCATATGCCCCGAGAAAGCCATAATTGAAAAAGACACATGTACCCCAATGTTCGCAGCAGCACTATTTACAATAGCCAGGACATGGAATCAACCTAGATGTTCATCAACAGATGAATGGATAAAGACGTTGTGGTATACATTCACAATGGAATATTACTTAGCCATACAAAAGAACGAATCTGAGCCAGTTCTAGTGAGGTAGATGAACCTAGAGCCTGTTACATAAAGTGAAGTAAGTCAGAGAAAAACAAATACAGTGTACTAATGCATATGTAGGGAATCTAGAGAAACAGTATTATTGATGAACCTAGTCACAGGGAAGGAATGGAGTTGAAGATGTAGAGAAGGGCACTGTGGACACAGTGGCGGAAGGAGTCAGTGGGATGAACGGAGAAAGCAGCATCAACCTACATACGCTATCAGGGTAGGATGGATAGCTACTGAGGGGTTGCTGGGCAGCACACAGAGCCAAGTCTGGTTCTCTGTGACAACCTGAAGGGATGACAATGCAGAGGGAAGGAAGGTGCCAGAGGGAGAGGATGTATGTCTAATTATGGCTGATTCACGTTGCTTGTGGCAGAATCCAACACAACATTGCAAAAGTTAAAACACAAAAAACAAGCAAAAAAATACACCCATGGTAGAAGCTACACTCTCATTGTGTCTGAAAATGGAGAACTAGGATCCCATCAGTTGCACCAGTACTACTAGGGATCCCATTTAAGACGCAAGTCATAGCCATCCTACTGTTTCTAGAAGTTTCCTTGAAATCAAAGACATGAGCAGTACCTCCTCGGACTCCTTTAAATGGGTAGAAAAACGCCACAAGCAGGTTCATCAGGACGGCCAGGTTGAATGAAATGCTACTCCAGAAAGACATGTTGCGGGCACACCAGTACAGGACGGGCTGGGCTGTGAAAACAAAGAGGGAACCCCATGAGGTTCGAGTCTGTGAGCCAGAACGCTGGGAATTCCACAGGCCCCTCCTCCCGCTCTGACCCTACAAGCCCACTTTTGTTCTCAGTTTTCACCAAACATTAAAAACGGTCACTTGTTTTCAAGCTGACTCATAAGCTCAGAACGACATCAGATGGGTGTGTGTATGTTGGGAGTCCTTACTGGAGCAGAAGATGAATGGGGGCAAGGAAGAGAAGGAGGAAAAGCTGGAGCGTCTAAACCCCCACAGGACCCATCAGCACCATCAGTTATGGAATCTAGGGGTTATCCAGGGTTCATGTGCCAAGTCCTCAGTTCCCCCTGGGGCCCTGAGACTGGAGGAGATGCCCAAGGAGACTGGAGAATCAATGAGCCTTTGAGAAGTAGGGGGTACTGGTGGGAGGGGGGAAACACAGCATTCAGAGTCAGCCCAGCTGGGCCCCAGGCTAGGCATGTTACCACTTCCACACTCCTTCCCTGCTTGAAATTCTTCACCGACTCACTGATGCCTGAAAGCAAGACAACAGCCCCTTCCCCATCACCAAGTCATCCACCATTTTCCTGAAGAGGTACCAGAAATAGGAGCTCTGCCTGGATGGTCAGTAGCTAAGCTCCATTTCTAAGGGCTACAACAGAAAAAGGATGGGGCCCCAATGCCCTCCCAAAGGGCAGGAGACCCTTGAGGCAGTAATTGTTCAGTTGCTCAGTCACGCCCAACTCCTTGCAACCCCATGGATGGCAGCATGCCAGACCTCCATGTCCCTCATTATTTCCCAAAGTTTGCCCAAACGCATTGAGTCAGTGATGTCATCCAACCATCTCATCCTCTGTTGTCCCCTTCTCCTCTTGCCCTCAGTCTTTTCCAGTATCAGGCTCTTTTCCAGGGAGTCGGCTCTTTGCATCAGGTGGCCAAAGTATCGGAGCTTCAGCATCAGTCCTTCCAATGACTATTCAGGGCTGATTTCCTTTAGGACTGACTGGGTTGATCTCCTTGCTGTCCAAGGGACTCCAGAGTCTTCTCCAGCATCACAGTTTGAAAGCATCAGGTCTCAAGCAGGGGCGCTATCTTATCTCACTGTTACTGACAGCTGATACCACACTTGGCTGCATCTCAGCTGCAGACAAGCCGGTGGCCACACTGTGTGTACCGGTGCTTCCTTTTCCTCTCAATTCTTCAGTGGCGCCTTACACTTAGGATGATGCTTAAGAACAAATATGGGGGAAATAATTTCCATCTCCACGCCAGAGGCAAAGTTTCCAGAAGATAGGCTCATTCAACATAATTCTCCTCTAAAGGGAAGTGTGGAGTAGGTGAAAACGGATGTCTAGCTTGTTATTTCTTTTTCCCAATGAAGTCACCATTTCACTCTAGGACAGCAGCCAGTGACAAATCTGATGACTCTATAATGATGCCTATAGCAGTAACCAAGCCTTCATAAGCTTCTAGCCAAAATCAAGTTATGGCACAATTACACAGAGCCCTGGATAATTCAATAACTGCTCATTTACATGCTCACACTTGGTAAGAGGCCATGTTTCCAAACCGTTGAGTTCTGGAGCCATAAGCAGCATCTGGTTTAACATCTCTCATTTGACAAATGAGGGAAACTGAGGCCCAGCCGAGGATGGAAGCTGTGGCAATCTCATCCCCTCAGCTCAGAGACCCTTGGGCTCAGTGACAAGGACAGAGTTAAGGGGCTCATGTCACCGTTTGGTAGAGGAGCCGACCAGTAATCAGTCAACCTGATTTCCCGGAGTTTTTTTTATTTTATAAGCTATTAATAATTGCTGAAGCAAATTTAAGACGAGAAACTACTTGCTCTGGAGACAATAACTGTTGGTGTTTTTTCTGGGACTGAAGCCCATTCCTGATCTGAATATGAAAACTCTGAACAGCACAGAAGAAACAATGGCAAGGATGGCCAAGGGCTCACTGATGGGAACAGGGAATTTACAACATTCTCTCCCCATCAGTGTATGGGTAACAGACTAATAAGAAGCAAAAAGACAAAAAGGCAGGAAATGGCAGAGATCAAGGAGGGTTAAGCCAGGATTCTCTTCAGGGGGAGCTCTCAACCTGAACCAAGTGTAAGATTAGCCACTGTTTGATGCTTTAACATGACTGTAATAAATGCTCCTCAACTCTGGCATATAGTTTCCACAAATCTGACTTTTATAAGGCTAACACCGTACTTAAATTGTGGTGTCACTCTGAATACGAACAAATATTCGACCCTTCAAGTCAACTGGGAATCTACACAGATGCAAGAAGACAGGCTCCCCTGATCCTAGAAGGGCAGGCGATCTAAGTAACTGCACCCAGGGCATCTCCTGCTGACCGTCTCATCCTAGTTTGCTTCCTTTTTAAGGAACTGGGGCTTGCTGAGGACACAGACTCCATGTGCATATAGAGCAATGGAATTTCCCACTCTATTCCAATGAACGTAAAAACCGTGAGGGTGAAAGACAGGGAAGCCTGGTGCCTTGCAGTCCACGGGGTGGCAAAGAGTCAGACAGGAATGAGTGCCTGAACAAGACACCACGTAACACCAAGTAACAAAGTGCTGGCCTTTGCAGCCCTGCCTCAATTTCCGGAGAAGATACGAGAGGCACAGTGGATGGAGGACGTGAATGCACACAAGAGTGAGTGAGTGAGTGAGTGAGTGTATGTCTTTTGAGTAAAGCAGGGAAGAGGGTTTCAAGAGAGTACAGGAACTAAGGATTGTAATACTTGCAGAAGAGAAGATGAAGCAACATGTGTCTCAGACACCCCCCCCNATACGAGAGGCACAGTGGATGGAGGACGTGAATGCACACAAGAGTGAGTGAGTGAGTGAGTGAGTGTATGTCTTTTGAGTAAAGCAGGGAAGAGGGTTTCAAGAGAGTACAGGAACTAAGGATTGTAATACTTGCAGAAGAGAAGATGAAGCAACATGTGTCTCAGACACCCCCCCCCCAACCCCCGTGTATCTGAGCCCCAGCTACAGATTCTCCAAGGCAGAGATGATTCCTGGTGACACTTTCAGGAAAAGGTAAAGCAGCTTCATAAACAAGCCAGAGAACTCTTTTCTGCAGACACATCAGAAGAGAAATAAGCTACTTAGAGGGGAAAATGTATTTCATGTTAATTGCACTTCTAATGAGTACATTTCTCCTTTTCCTAAATATGCAAATCATGTTTAATTCAGTTATTACTTTCAATTTCTCTCTTACCAGCAGAGCTATGAGGCCAATTAAAATCTCTCAGTTGACAACTGTAGCTGTGTTTAAGCTTCCCTGAAACAAAAACTGCTTTCGAGACAAAGACAGACCAAATAAGAGAAGGTATTAGCTACAAAGCAATAGAAATCTTGGAATGATGAGCTGGCCATTCCTTGACCAATCAATCCGTTGGGCAGTCTTAATTCCCCACTTTATAGGGGAGGGCCTAGAAGAGGTTCAGTCACCTGCCCAGGTCACAAAGCCAGTGGGTGATGGAAGGAGAACGAATTCAGAGATCTCCACCTCTTGCAGCTGAGGTCTTCCTACTCTGCCAGGCTGAAGACAACATCTCAGAAAGAGAGATGACAAGGTCTCTCACCTCATCATAAAAGGTGAAAATCTTTCTTTCAATTCTTAAGCCCCCTGGAGAGCCTATTTTCTATACCTATTGGATAACACAGTTCAGAGAGAATGAATATATCTGACCCGTCTTAGTATCAGTACTTCAGTTCAGGTCAGTCGCTCAGTCGTGTCCGACTCTTTGCGACCCCATGAATCACAGCACGCCAGGCCTTCCTGTCCATCACCAACTCCCCGAGTTCACTCAGACTCACATCCATCGACTCAGTNTGAAGATCTTTTTTGTACAGTTCTTCTGTGTATTCTTGCTACCTCTTAGTAGTATCTTCTGCTTCTGTTAGGTTCATACCATTTCTGTCCTTTATCGAGCCCTAGTAGACCTATATATTGGGCTTCCCTTGTGGCTCACAGGTTAAGGAGTCTGCCTGCACTTAGGAGACCTATATACTAGAAAAGGTAAAATCATTTTTTAAAATTCACGTGTTTATGGTTGTGCTGAGTCTTCGTTGCTGCATGTGGGCTTTCTCTACTTGTGGCAAGTGGGGGCTACTCTTTGTGGTGGCTTCTCTTGTTGCAGATCACAGGCTCTGGGCACTCAAAGTTTCAGTTCTTGTGGCACATGGGCTCAGAAATTGTGGCCTGCAGGCTCTAGAGCGCAGACTCAGTAGCTGTGGCACATGGGCGTAGTTGCTCCCCACGTGTGGAATCGTCCCAGACCAGGGATCACACCCATGTCCCCTGCACTGGCAGATAGATTCCTACCCAACTCACCACCAGCAAAGTCCAAAACCACCATTTTAATAACTATCATGGAAGCCTGGATGAACCAAACCACGAATTCGGGATCATCACCTAAAGCTGGAATCATGGACTATTTCAGCGAAGAGCAAAATCAGCAAATAACAGGAAGTTCCCTTCTCCTGAACGCCATAGCTGAGAAGACAGGCATACACACAGGGTCTCTGCAAACCTTTCTTGGGCATCTGCCTTATCTGACTGCATGAGCACGGTGCTGTGACGATGTTCCACATGACTCACGATGCTTGAGCTATAGGAGCTTGGATGGAGCCCACAGTGGCTACAAGGACACACTGACAGTGGGGCCACCTGTCCACGAAGCCTTCTGAGGTCCATGCCATGGAGGACCGCATGCTGTTCCGTTAAAGGTGAGCTAGACACCTCGTGTGGGGCTGGGTGACAAATGGGTTGGTTCAGCAAAACATATGACTGTGCTTTAAAGTGCTGGTCGATGAGGCGTCCCTTAGAGATGAGAGAGAATGGAGTAGGGGTGGGGTGAGACCAGCGCCTGGCAGGCAGCCTGCCTGCACGCCTTCTGCCACTAACTGAGTCCAGGGAGGCAGGGAGTGGCGCGGAGCAGAGCAGGGGTGGCAGCAGAGGAGGCAGGTCTGTGCTGGCTCAGGCCAGTGAGGGAGGAAGAGTACCAGAGCACTCAGAACCTGACCTCCAGCCCAGTTTCCCCTCCCGCAGCCCTGCCCCTGAGCAGGAGCTGGAGCAATCACAGGGGCAGCTGGAATCCAGGGTTTCAAATACAAACCCTAGCTCCTGACTAATGACAGGAATGAAGCAGCATCCTTTCTAAGCTGGTCACAACAGCTGGTGCCCAGCGTACTGTTGGCAGTGAAGGATCACACTAAAACCCTAATGAAAACTGGCCACAGAGAAGCCCGCCGGGGCAGCCCTGTTTAGGCGAGGAAATGTAGCCAGCCTGGCTAGGCCCCGCAATGCGACTCGGTGGTGAGCAATGACGCATCTTCTGTGGCCAGTGATTCCACTGCCTATAAGATGACCCTAGGGTCTACAATCCGAACTGCCCTATAAAAGGGGGAAGATCCGTGTCTTCCGAGCACGTGGGCTGGTCAATGAACTCTCTGGTAGGCTCAACCTCCGGCTCGAATGTGTCATCCTGTGAGCAGCAGGCCTGTCTGTTCTCCATCCCTTTAATTTTCGCTATCAAAATAGGAGCATTTTAAGTCCTTCTGGGAGCTCTCCAGTCGAATCAGGTCAAAGGCAGCCGGAAGGCACTCTTTTTTAGCACCTCTCAGAGGCTGAAGCCCACTTACCAGCTCCCAAGTTGCCTGGGTAGTCCTGGTGCTCAGAGGGGGACAGAATCCTGAACCCCACCAGCTCTGCTCCTACGGGGAGGTCCACGCACTCACCATCGAACCCCAGCGTGCAAGACCCGCAGAACCACACGGTTCCATGGCACCTGGAGGCGCTGACCCACCTCTGAGCTTCTTCTGCCAGTTCATCTCATTGAAGAGGTCCTCGGACCGCAGGAAGAAGTCGTTGATCTTGCTGCCCTGCTCGTCCCTCTCTGTGGTGTAGTATATCCGTAGTTTTGACTCTTTCGTTAGGAATTCACATATACTGGGCACGGGGAAGACAATCTGCTCCATGGTTCGGTCTAATCTGACAATCTAGGTTGAAAAAACGGAGGTTAAAATTGTCAAAAAGCCTTTACTGAGCACTTGGCACAGGCTCAGTATTCAGCCTAGATTTTTTCTCTTTTCTTTTTTATCCACACCACATGGCATGTGGGATCTTAGTTCCCTGCCCAGAGATTGAAACCACACCCCCTGCATTGGAAGACTGGACTCTTAACCACCGGACCACCAGGAAGTCCCGTTTCAGAATTAAAGATCAAACATAACACAGACCTGACCCGGAGTCTTCTTGGATTTTGTAACTCCCGGGCTGGGCTGTATCTCTTAGATTTATGCATAAAACTGCTTTGGTAAGTCAAAATATTTTTCTAACCTCAGACCCATGAATTGTACTGTGATGAAGTTTTATCTGGAATAATTCAAAGTGTGTTCTGTGTACAGATTCATATGAGGCTTGGGGCTGCAGATGTCCAACAGAACTTTCTGGAATGATGAAAACGGGAATGATGAAATGATGCCGCAACTGTGTGTCTGCTCCTTTGAAAGCAGAGTCCCTACTCACATACAGGCACTGAGGACTAGCACATGTGGCTGGCACAACTGAGGACTGGAGCTTAGTATTTAATTTTATTTAATTTTAATGTAAACAGCCAAACACAGCTAGTGGTGATCCCACTGTTCCATGTAGTGCTAGGTCATGGTACAAATCTCACCTGAGAGCCTTTCTCAGATTGCAAAAGTGGGTTCTTTTCCCTAGACAGGAACTCAAAAAGGAGATCTTCGGTTTTCACAGATGCAGTGACCTCTGACCTGTCAGAGCATCTAATGTGTGCGGCATAAAACAATAGGTTCTTTTAATACTGGTATCACGCTCATTGTTCTTTTAACTAGCTTTGCTGGTTCCTGAGGTGGACACTTCAAAGATATTCCCCATGCTCTTCCTAGACAGGTTTAGTCCCCAGAGAGTTTGTCTGGGGGAGACTGTTCAAATTTTTCAACACTGTGTTGAGTCATAGTCCCAGGGCGGCAGAGATTTCAAAGGGGTTCAGGCTGCAGTACTAGAGGGGCAGGGCCTCCCTGTGTCCTTCCTCTCCAGGGGCTGGACAAGTCAGGTGAGGCCCAGAGCCACACCCTCTCTGAGAAGTTCTGGTTCCCATTCTCCCAGTGATTTTTTTCCCAGCACAGCAGGAGAGATGACTCAGGTCAAGCTGCAGTGGGAAACTCCGAAACGAGGCAGGTTCCCACAGCCCGGCCTCCCTGAATCCTCGGAGATGTCGTCTGGAGACCAGTGGTTTCCAAATCAAACTGGAGATCATGTTACCAAGTCTGGTGCATAAGCCAACCTCGTTAACTGGGACTGGGGGGGCGGGTGTTGGTAACGCGGGTGCATACAGTCTGCAGTCCCCCACAGCCCTCCTGCTTTACATCATCAGGGGGGCTCTGGATCAGCCCCCCTTACATGGAAGGAACACGATCTAAGAAGAGACAATGGAGGAACAGGTGGTCTCCTGGCGAGAACAGATGCTCAGATTTCAGGGCGAGCTGCACGGTGTGATCCGAGTGATGGGATTCGGGTCTGCAGAAGCCTGGGAATGACAGCACTCTCTGCATCCTGCGAGACTGGAAGGTATGAGCAGCTGCCCAGGAACAGGATTTCAAGAGCTCAGGCCGCCCTGCCTGGCCCTTTCTCACCATTATTCAAGATTAATTCATGCCTCTCTTTCAGTCAATGTACGGCTGGGAATCAAAATCTATCCCAGCCCTTCTCCACCTCCAGCAGAGTGGGTGACCTTGTTAACACCTCTGCACCTGATCCAATGTCAGTCTGATAGTGAACCAAGGAGCTCAACCAGACCACTTCCAAGGTTCCTTCCCCTCTGACATTCCACACTGCAAATACCTGAAGCTTGTCTTCTAAGGGATCCAGAAAACAAACTGGTCATGAACAATCAATTGAGATTCCACGCTCATGCACACTGTCATGGTCAACCGATGGGTGAAATGACGCATTTTATGTGGACAGCTGCGAGACCCCGGACCGTGGGTATGATTATCTTCTAACAAGTCTCTATCCTGCAAGCCTCATATGGCCTAAAGGAGTCTGCTAGTCTTTCAAAACCCTTGCTCTGACACTGACGCTGTATTTGTGCAGCTCCTCATTAGCTGATGAGGACACACCATCCCTTACTGCCTGAAGCCTGCGGGCGCAGGTCTGGGCCCTCTCGGCCCCCAGGAGACAATGCAAGGAACATTAAAAACACCCATGGGCTCTGGGTCAGCCAGACATGGATGAAAATGTCAGTCCTGACACTGAGAACTGGACCTCTCGCTGAGTGATACAACCTCTGAGTCCCTTCTCAGTGTTGTCCCATCTGCAAAATGGAGATTTCTTTCTTTCTTGTGGGTGTGTGTATACGTTTCCAAGTGCAGACTGGTCGTATTACTCCTCGGTGGAGTTCTGAGAGTGAAGTCCAGACTCCTCCCACCAATGCCGGACGCAGTCCTGCAGGGCCTGGGGCTGTCTCTCTCCTCTCTGATTCAGTGTTTCCTCACTCCCGCTCCCTGAGCCCCACCTCTTCACCTTCACCTCCCACCTCGGGGCCTGCCAAACTCTAGCCTCCTGGCTGGGCCCCTTCATTCCCATCCTTCGGAAGGTCTGCGCTGGGGTAACACTCTTCAGAACAGGCCACCTTCCGTGGTACTATCTCACGATACCTTCTGGTCGTCCTCACGCCCTTGTCTGAGTTCACAGCACGTCTCCTTGTGTGGCCTTGCTCGGTGTCTATTCCCCTACTACCTTGGCTGTCACTGGCTTTGAGCGTTGAGTGCGGGCCCTGGCGCACCGTAGCTTCTCACCAGCTGTTTACCACTCAGACCAGTGACCGCACGCCAGCCCCAGCCCAGGGCACCCACTGTGGAGGCCCTCGATGCGAGCCTGGGTCCCAAGTATACCCGGCCTTTACCTCTATCTGGGCCGTGTGCTTGGCATAGAACTCCAGAGCTTCATCTCCATCTACCTGGCCGCCGGGTTTCAGCATGGTCTGAAGCTCTTTGTTATGTCGAGCCAACTAGAACACAAGTGCAGGCAGAGGAGTCAGTTCTGTTTGCAACAGCAACACACAGCTGCCTTCTAGCTCCGGGTGGAAAAGACGCATGGGGACAAGCAGCAAGCTGGAGGGCGAAGGCGGGGCCCCATGCACCCCACTGAGGCTCACTCTGCACGGCAGCTATTTTGGGAGCCTGGCAGTCCGGCGTGGAGAGCGCATGTCCACTCAAGGGCCCACTCTGCCCTGGTTTCCTTGGCCAGGCAGGAGGAAGGTGGGGTTTTCTATCCAACCCCATAGAGCCTCCTTAAGGAACGCCCTGAAACCTCACAGGGGCTACATTATCTTTTTTTTTTTTTTGAAGCTTAGACATTTCATTATCAATATGTACTTGCTCATTAAAACTGAGTAAGCTGATTTGGGCATACAATTTTTTTTTAAACTTAAAACTTTTTATTTTGCATTGGGGTATAGCCAGTTAACAATACTGTGATAGTTTCGGGTGAGTGGCGAAGNTTTTTTTTTTTTTGAAGCTTAAACATTTCATTATCAATATGTACTTGCTCATTAAAACTGAGTAAGCTGATTTGGGCATACAATTTTTTTTTAAACTTAAAACTTTTTATTTTGCATTGGGGTATAGCCAGTTAACAATACTGTGATAGTTTCGGGTGAGTGGCGAAGGGACTCAGCCATATATATACAGGTATCCATTCTTCCCTAAATCCCCCACCCATCCAGGCTGCCACATAACACCGAGCAGAGTTCCAGGTGCCATACAGTAGCTACTTACTGGTTATCCGTTTTAAACATAGCAGTGTGCACGCAACCTTCCCAAACTCCCAGCAGCTAAATTAAATGCAGGAATGGAGGAGACAAGGAGCAAGGACTTATCAACCTCCAGCCCAATCCCATCACTGTTTTCTATCAAACGCCTCCACCTAAGAGAGGTGGAGGGGACCAGAAGCACCAGCCTGCAGCCGAGTTCCCGGCTGCCCACACACCTCAGCCCGCTCCAAGCACATCAACCTCCAGAAAGAGGAAGTGTCTTCAGAAGCCCAGCCACTTGGGAAGCGAGTTACGAAACAGGGCATTCTGGTGCCAGGGTAGGAAGTATTACTCCATCCCCCGAAAGGCAAACAAAGACAAGGCAGAGTGACAAGTTCCCAAAGATTTCCAAGTGCGATAGGCCAGGCAGCTGAGGTTTCTTTCTTGAGACGGTTAAGACAGACTCATCAATATTTATGAAAAGACTAAGACTCCTTTCAAGTGTCTGGAGACACAGTCATAAACTATCCAAGTGTCACGGCTCAGTGGGAACGCTTTTAAGAAATGTGGGGGTTTCCGAGGACATGACCCTGCGGGAATGGAACACTGGAAGCAGCCTGGGGTCAGGTGGCTGGCGGTACCCGTGAGCCATGCTACCACGTGCCCAAACAACGTCAGGCTGAATTCTCACAGGAAAAGCAAGTTTAAGGGCGCATGCGTGGAATCCTGGCACTGACTGTCGGGCAAGGGGGCCTGGGGAGGGGTCGCACCTGATGAGCTAGGATGTAGATGTTGTGCCCCACGTTTCTGGGGGAGGCGGCTCCGTCCTCACCATTCTCACCATCCTCGAACTCCACTTCACCTTGCATGTAGGCTTTCTTGATCACTTCCACCTGCAGGAAGGGCCATGCCACAGAGCCTCTGTCTCAGGAAGACCCATACAGGATGGACAAAGACAGCACACGCATGGAGTCTCCCCTCCAGGGACAGACACTGCCCACCAGGTTCAGTACACTTCTCCTCCAGGAGTGGACACAGCCTCAGAATCCTTCTTAATACAATCACAGGCAGCCACTGCCAATCAGCCTCCACTGACAGGAGAGGGAAACCCATTCATTCTCCCTAAATCAACAGACGTCCTATGGCTAATCTATGACTGTCTACCTTTTTTTTTTTCTCCTAACTTTTACTTTTGTATTGGGGCATAGCCAATAAATGGGCTTCTCTGATAGCTCAGTTGGTAAAGAATCCTTCTGCAGCAGTGCAGGAGATCCCAGTTCAATTCCTGGGTCGGGAAGATCCACTGGAGAAGGGATAGGCTACCCACTCCAATATTCTTGGGTTTCCCTTGTGGCTCAGCTGGTAAAGAATCCACCTGCCATGTGGGAGACCTGGATTCGATCCCTGGGTTGGGAAGATCCTCTGGAGAAGGGAAAGGCTACCCCCTCCGGTATTCTNAGGGATAGGCTACCCACTCCAATATTCTTGGGTTTCCCTTGTGGCTCAGCTGGTAAAGAATCCACCTGCCATGTGGGAGACCTGGATTCGATCCCTGGGTTGGGAAGATCCTCTGGAGAAGGGAAAGGCTACCCCCTCCGGTATTCTGGCCCGAAAAATTCCATGGTCTGTATAGTCCAGGGGGCTGCAAAGAATCAGACACGACTGAGCAACTTTCACTTTTCATAGTCAATAATGTTGTGATAGTTTCAGGTGGACAGAGAAGGGATTCAGTTATATATATACATGTATCCATTCTCCCCCAAAATCCCTTCCCTTCCAGGTTGCCCCACAACACTGAACAGAGTTCCCTGTTATGACCTTCTACTTTAGAACTGGACGGTAGCTAAAAAAAAATGCACCCGAACAATAACATGATACAAATGAAGGGTAGAAGCTAGTCCTGCCCTATCTCTTCATCTGCTCCTGTCATCTCTCCCCGTCCCGTACCTTTGCCATTTCAGGAAAAACAGAAAAGAAAATCATTCGCCTTTAGGAATAGCTGATGAAACTATTTTCTGGCTTTAGATATTTCCCTGTCCCTTGCAGCCTACACTACATGAAGAAAAGATCTTTAACAGATGACATCTACTAGCACTTTCTATGTGCCGAGCACTATTCTTTCAGAAACGTGAAGGCTCATCAACGCTTTATGAGGTGTCAAAGATTCCCCTTGATTATGGATGAGGAAGCAGACTCAGAGAGGCAAAGGGGCATGACAAAATTCACACGAGCGAGCTGAGCTTTGACCTTGATCTCACGCCCAGAGCATGCTTCCCAGGGCATCTGGGTGCCGGCCTTCCTGCTCCCATCTGCTGGCCTCAGCTTCCTGTGAGGGGGTAGGGTTGGTTCTACCCCTTTCTCAGTTCCTCCCAGGAACCCAGCACAACACCCTGGACAAAACAGGGCCCAGTCAATGTTTATCAGATGAACCTATCAAGAAATCAATCATTCAGAGAAAAAGAACACGCCTTCAACCCTTAATTCACACTAAAAATTGATCACTTTCTCTAACGACTCAGAAGGCATTTCCACCTCCCGCAAGGACAGTACTGCGAGGACAATACTGTGACTTACTTCTCAGTGTCCAAGACCAAGCACGCAGAGGGCCACACATTTCTGTGCTGACACCAGGTCAGCCCTGGAAAGAACTGTGGAGACAACGCCCTCACTCTCCAAGCCTGTCTTCCTGTCGGTTCTTCAAAAACACACTGAACAGACAATGTGTCACACAGGACGTGGAAGCCTGAATGCACAACATGTATGTGTGCACGCACAACATGTATGTGTGCACACACACATGTGCACACGTGCTCCGGACACGAGGGTATCTCTGCTGCACTCCTTCTCAGAACCGCGTTTGTTCCAGGAAGCCTTTGACTCTGCCCTGCGATTCGGGAATGAAGCTATTCAGCCACAAGGGGGCGCCCTGGATGCCGGTGGTACCCAGGGGGGCTGCCACGTCCCTCACCCAGGATGGGGTGTGCTCTTGACTGATGGGAACTGGAATGGGGCCCCTGCTCAGTCATCCGTCCCCACTCAGGAGTGACAGATCCCAGTCTCCCCAACCCCCAGCCCCAGTTACATAAGCTCTTACGTAAACTGGGAGAGGACTTCCGTCTCAGGTTGAGAACTCACTCCTGGCCTCAGAGATCAAAGTGCTGGGCTCGCTGTGAACTTTATTTAAAGGGACACATAAAGGGACTCCGGCCGGCCCCAAGCACACATTGGGTCACCGGGCGGCAGGACAGTTTTAGTGCCCTCATTTAGGTCTGTCAGTTACAGTTTATTTGCGTGGGAAAAAGTCTAAATAGAGAATTCCGTCCTCAGTTCGGCTCAGCCTCTCTGCCAGTTGCTGTCTCGCAGTCTACAGCCCTGACTCCCGGCCTGGAAGTCACAGCCAGCTGTTAACATCACCCCCAAAATAAACAAGTGTGTTTTATTTTTTAAAAGACCCAAAACATCAGTGCCGCCCTCCTGCCCCCCAACACCAGGAAAAAAAAACAACCCACTGTTCTGTTGCCCAGATTCTCGATACCAAGAGGAGATGTGAATTCTTGATCCCTGGACAAAGCCACAGCAAAGAGCGGCCGTGAATGAGCGCGTTCCAGAAGAGTGTACCGCGCCCGGGCACCGGGCACCGGGCTCTGCAGGAATCATCTGCTTAGTCTCCCTAGCAACCGTCTGGACTAGCTGATACCATCCTCTTCCTTTCAGGGAAGTGGCACTCAGTCACCAAGGTGACCCAGAAAAGGGCAGAGCTGTGGATGTGAACTCCAGGCTCCCACACCCCTCCTGGTGCCGCCTTCCCTGAGGAAAACAGCCTGGGGAGGCTTTCCCTGGGGGCTGCGCTGAAGGCTGCTGCTGCTGCTAAGTTGCCTCAGTTGTGTCTGACTCTATGCGACCCTAGAGACGGCAGCCCACCAGGCTCCCCCATCCCTGGGATTCTCTAGGCAAGAACACTGGAGTGGGTTGCCATTTCCTTCTCCAATGCATGAAAGTGAAAAGTGAAAGTGAAGTCACTCAGTTGTGCCCGACTCTTAGCGACCCCATGGACTGCAGCCTATCAGGCTCCTCCGTCCATGACATTTTCCAAGCAAGAGTATTGGAGTGGGGTGCCATTGCCTTCTGTGCTGAAGGCAGAGGCCACCTATTCCATACAGGGGTCACCTCTCTGCCCTGGTCAGTGGCCCCAATCAAATGTTCTCTTTGTACTTCTGATTGTTGGCATCATAAAGCAAGTTCAAGGAAGTAGATACTCTGCTCTGGCCCCCATGAAGCTCTGATGCTGCTCAGCGCCACGGCCAGAGGCTTAGTCATCCGACTCACCAGTTCCTTGGGCCTCATGTTATAGAGGATCCTCTCGGCATTCTCACTGTCATGCCTGCTTTCCATGATGGCCAGGAGCAACTTGGATGCATTGTTCTAATTGGAGACACAAAGGGAGGGAGAAATGAGAAGGAATTGCCAGGGGTGGCTGGCCTGAACCACGGGTGATCGGGGGCTGCATCCTGACAAATGTTCCACTCCGTGGGAGGGCATGGGCCCAGCGTTGGGTTGGCCCAATAGTTTGTTAGGGGTTTTCTGTAAGAGTGTACAGATAAAACAGAACAAACTTTTTGGGCAACCCAATATATCCGAAACCACCTGCACCAGACTGAGAAGGTGCCACTTAACGACCCCAAAAACACGTCCACAGGAACAGATGATGGTCAAAGAGGCACCTATCTGTTTGGGTACAGTTTACCCTTACAGTCACTTGGTCCAACTCCTATTGGACACGGGACAGTTAAACAAGGGAGCCTGGTGGATCCACTGGGACCTTGATGGTGAGAGTGGTCAGGAAGCCCCTGAGACACAGATCCAGAAGCCTTCAGGGGCAGGGGTTGGTTATCAACACTGTGATTCAGCCTTGCACGTTAGAGAAGGCTGACAATTCAGGTAATTCCTCCCTTCCCTAAAGGACTTCCCTGGTGGCTCAGGTGGTAAAGTGTCTGTCTACAATGCGGGAGACCCGGGTTCAATCCCTGAGTTGGGAAGATCTCCTGGAGAAGGAAATGGCAACCCACCCCAGTACTCTTGCCTAGAAAATCCCATGGACAGAGAAGCCGGGTAGTCTACAGTCCATGGGGTCGCAAAGAGTCAGACATGACTGAGCAACTTCACTTTTTTCCTTTCCCTGACCTAAGGGAGAAGGAAACGGCAACCCACTCCAGTATTCTTGCCTGGAAAATTCCACAGACAGAGGTGCCTGGTGGGCTATGGTCCATGGGATCCCAAAGAATCGAACATGACTGAGTGACTAATACTTATACTTCCCTGACCTAAAATAGCACTATCAGCTCTTATAGCCGCTAATATTATCATGAGAGCACCGCCAATGCCAGTTAATAAAAGGGACCCAAGGGATTACCGTATGTATATTAAACCATCACTTTCCACTATGTTCAAAGTTTTTACATAACCACTCCCCGCACATCTCAGCTTTTAGGTTCCAGGACTATGATAATCCACATGCTTCTTCATGTACTGGACTCGAAGGCTGTTGTTTTGGTGACAGGGGGCAGTTGTTTTTTTTTTTTTCCTCCCCAAGCACAGATCACAGCCGTTTCATAGGGTTGTTATGCCATCAAAAGATGGCTTTTCACAGGGAAGAAATGTCTCTAATAACCTTCAGGTTACTGGACTAGCTGAAAATGCCACTGAAATGCTGATGAGGAGCACCTGAAGGTCTCAGTTTATTTCAGGTTCTCCTCTTGTATATCCTGATAATGGTAGCCAAGGATATGAGCCTGAATGAGGTGATCCTTCGACAACAGGATTTGTCAAAGGAGTTAAAAATAGCCCAAAGAAATAAATCCACTTAAATGGTAGACCCAAACTATCTATTAGCATGGACTCTCGGTTAGAAACATTAAAATAAAATAAAAATAACTGGGTGATTCCTGCGGGCTTCTGTGTTACCACCTTCCCTAACGACCTTTCCTCTGGCACCACTGATGCCATAAATACAGACTGGCTTTTTGCAGGTCCAGGCTTTCCCATGACAGTGACAAAGCGCCCAGTGCTCCATGCGGGGGTGAGATGGAGGGCAGACTTCAACCTGCCCCAACACGGGAACAGTTAAAAAGGAAATGTGCTCAGGGAGGCTAACGTTTCAAAACACACTTTAGACACCAGGCTGGGCTGCAAGTCCAATTCTCAAAAGTAAAACTTTGCACTCAGAAAATCTTCGGAACCCCTAAGACAGGAGTGAGGGTTTTTTGTTCTTTTGTTTTTACTTTATTTTTAATTATTTTTCTTGTACATTCAAGAAACCAACATCAGGAGTAGTCCATCAGCTTCTAAAATATTCAACTGGCTTGTAAACCCAGTGGCTTAAGCATCTTGAAGTGACTGCTTTCACCTCATAAAACTATTTTGGTATCAGAGGGAGTGAGCATGTCAAAGTTCTGAGTTCTTCATCATCAGTCATCTGTTTGTATAGGATGCAAAGAAACTCATCAGATGCCGGGAGGCACAATACTGGCCGGTTTAACTTTCCTTATGTTAACCAGCATTGATGAACCTCCCTTCTGCTAAATCAATCACAAAACAGAAAAAGGTGTTCCCTGATACTATCAACATGCAACATTTTTTTGGTCCTTGATAGTTTTAGTGGTACTATTCTTCAACTGGCCCTTTTCCTCAGTGCGGGGAGGGGAAATGAGAGCCCACAGAGGGAATGGAGTTTCCACTGTTTCTCTGTCTTTACCTTTCAGAATCAGATTGTTAGTTCTCGGAGTCTGTTTGAATTTGCTTCTTAGTTTTGGGTGATGAGTTCCCATTCCATGTGACCTGTGAGTTGAAAAACTGATATCCTCTCCCAAGACCTTATTTGGAAGGGAAAAATCGAAGTTCTGCCTTTCACTCAGAACTCGCAAAGTGGATCATTCACTGAGTTTAAAACAACTGTCTTCAGGATTTAGTTTCACAGCAGTGACCATGTCACGTGCACAGGCAACACACAGCAAAGTCTCCAAATGCTACTGTTTTTCTGCTTTCAGTTCCTACTTGCCTTCAGTTCTAACACAAGGTCCATCCTCTTCTTTCCCAGAGGGTTGATGTCATTGAGGATCAGGGCTGTGATGATGTCAATGCCATTGGATTCATGGGTGGCTATGCAGTTCTGAGAAAAGAGGCACACGCAGACATTGACACAAGGCTGGCCGTATATCAGACGTCAAAGGCCAACAGGCTGAACTGCTATTTCAACACAAGGTTTGCCACTCCCAGTCATGTCTCTAGGGGAGGGCAGCAAATTTTCCGTGAGAAAGTGGTAAAAATAAAAGACAGATGAAAATCTCTAGTTTCAGAATTAACAGTAAACAGTAGGAAAGTCCCCATGCACTGTAACTGATAAATTGGCCGCATCTAATCCAAACAGCGCAGTGGGCTTTTGTTCTTAAGGGAAAATATGGTGTGTGACTGATTCTGGGTTCTGAGCACCGGTTTCCCCTTGAAAGGTGTGTTCCATTCTCTCTATATCACTCGGTTTTTGTACTGCACACTTTTGCTTCAGGCTCGAGCTTGGAAAGCAAGTTTTAATTCACGTAATATCAGAATTAATCACCTTCCCCCAGGTGAGATCCCCATTTGCAGCAGAATTCATACCAGTATGGTCCTTTGCACAGACCTCAGTTTGGCAGAAAAGCCAACTTGAGGTTATAAGGAAATTCACTTAGATGTCAAATAAAACCTCTCCCCTCAAACCTGTTATAATTTTTTTGTTTGTTTCTTTTCTCTTTAACTCAGACTATACCATCTGTCTCATCAGGAAACCTGGAAAGGAAAGTGGATCTAACAAAATGCCAGCCTCAAAGTCATGGACAACTATGAGCAGATTCTCAATATACAGCGAGCGGTCCCTCTCGTAAGCCAGGCTTCTCTTCTGAGCCGAGGTTCTGGCCTTGGTTCCCAAGTAACACGGCATGTCATACCTGCCCTGGCCACTGGGTTTATCATGGGCTATTTTAAGCACTGGCCTTTCCCCTCCAACTAGGACACAGCTAGAATTTGAGTTAAAAACCATACTCATTCTAGCATCAGTGCAAAACCTCACAAAATCTATAAGATGTCATGGATGAGCAATGACTCTACTGGGTTCCACTCCAAAAATACACATCTTGAGAGGCACCAATGGGTCCTGGGCTTCCCTGGTGGCTCAGTGGTAAAGAATCCACCTGCCAATGCAGGAGACATGGGTTCAATCCCTGATCCAGGAAGACCCCACATGCGGCAGGGCAACTGAGCCATGTGCCACAACTGCTGAGCCTGAGCTCCACAACGAGAGAAGCCAGTGCCGTGACAAGCCTGCACACTGCAACTGGAGAGCAGCCCCCCTCGCAGCACCCAGAGTCAAGCCCTTGCAGCAGTGAAGACCCAGCACAACCAAAGGTAAATAAATAAGTAAACAAAAATTATTTTGAAAAAGACTAACGGGTCTTTCTCTTCTCTGAATGTCAACCGTATGCTTTTCTCATATTTTCAAATGGTCTCAGGTCCAGGAAGGCTCTTCTTTCTAGTTAAAACCTCCTTCTGTGAGGTGGTCCCTTTTTGTGTCTTCCCTAATATCTGAAAGAGAGCCCAATCTTCGGGTCTTACTCATTCACCTCCAACTTTACCATGTATTCCCAGCAAAGTTAAGAGCTGGGTCATTCAAACCAAATCACGCTGGGCATAGACCAGGATGCCTGCTGATGCCCGGGATCAGGTCATGTCCTGAAACATAATAAAGCCCAGTGGCTCCTTCCTCGCTGCTGGACAGAGGCCTCTGGTTCTCCTGACTCCCAAGGTCTACAGCCAGACGCTAAGTGACTTCTGAACTAGTCCATGTCATCAAGGCTTCAAAATGATACACCTTTTTTTCCTTTTTCCCCACCTCCTCAAAGAAAACCGGGATTACCTGATTCTCATGGCAAGGCCCTTGACAGTATTCGGTCAAACTTTCCAGGGTCTGGTTGATGAGGGCCACGTTCTTTTCGTTGATGTAGAGTCCCAGGAGACCAAGACCCCCGGTGGTGCTTCCACAAATACAGTCCAGAAACTGCAGCGTCTCACACACCAAATTGTAGTTGGTCTTGTTGTTTTGGCAACGGAGGAAGTTCTGCAATTGGAGAGTCCCCAGGTTTGGGGAGCAGAGGCAAAGAGAGAGGGAAACGGTCACTCAGCCTGCCATTGTGATCATGTGTAGTCGGCTGGTGCACAGGATTGCGTTGGTTAGAACAGAAGAGTCAGCCCCCATGATGGCCAGCCATGGATGTGGCCTTGGCAACAGCTACGAACACCTGGCTTTTGTATGGGATGCAGTAGAGAAGAGCTCCTCTTTGACAACCCACCTCAGACCCCAAGACCCTTGTTTCTCATTTCTCTCCTTCCCGCTCTAGCCCACCTCCCCGCCCACCACATGGTAAGTGCAGAGTCTTCTGACATTTCTAAGGACAGTGGTTTTATTGAAAAGACGATGGTGTGGTCTGGACGCTGAATGCAGAGTGTAGTCCTGAGGGTAAATCATCACAGCAAAAAGTGTCACAGGAGGGCTTATGCCCACGGCCGTGGTGGGGATCTGGATCACCTCACTGGGTCACTTCCATTATTAAAGGAAGGAACAAAAGTGAATAAATGTGTCTATGCTTGTGTACGTGTGCCCGAGTATGTATCCTCAAGGTAAATTTACAATGTTAACAAAAGACTTAGGAGCAGATACTTTCCCAGCGAAGTAAACCAAGGCAATTTCAACCACCTCATAATACAGTGTCTATTTTCATATAGAGGTTTTTTTTTTTTTTTTTTGGTCATAGATTCCAGTAATCTCTTCTTAAAAAGAGGCAAAGATTAACTACAAATACTTGTGGGCATAGTTGTAAAAGTTACATATGTTTGCTGTAGAAAATCAGAAAATTATCTTTTTGGATTATCTTTCTAAACAGATAATTAAAAGATACAATGAATGTAACTTTTGATCTGGTAATTCCACCTCTATTACTGTTCGCAAAGTACATATTGGATGTTCGCAACAGCACTGTTTGAGACAGAGAAGAACTGGAAGCAAGCTAAAGGCTCATCAGTTGGGACACAAACAAATGATAGTTCATCAATGTTCTTTAATATTGCAAGTTGCTAACACTGAAGCAGGTCCGTATGTATCAACGTGGAAAGATCTCTAGGATATACTGTTAAGGAAACAAAAAGGGCAAATAGCAGATTAATAGGGATCCAACGGTCCCATCTAAATATACAGGAAAAGGCCAGGGAGGATTCGGTTCAGAACAACATGGGAATGCGAAGAGGGAACTTTTTTTTTTTTAACCTAAACACTTATTTTCATTTAAGCTTTCATAGAAAGAATATATTCATTGTATAATTCATTCATTATGTACAAAGAATATATTCCTTGTATAATTAAAACATTTATAAATGAACAGATTAAAAGCTGGTAATCAAGTTTAATGCTTGACTTGTCAACAAGCTAACCACCCGTCACTGTCACCCCAACCCCAAGTTAAGCTCCGTCTCTTATGCTGAAGCCTTTCTGACGAGTCTAAAAATTGGGCCATCATTCAGGTCCGGGTGGGAGGTGGGGGAAGGAGAGATGTTTGAGAACCACATGTGCTTGCATGTGACTACATTTCTAGGGACCACAGGAAGCCAGAGGAGAGTTCCACAGCCATTTCTTGCTCCAGTCCCTCAAAGAAGATTCTACCTGTTATCAGCCTGGCTGAACCCCATGCCATGCAATGGTGGGGTTGAGGAATACTCAAGAAGAGGACAGGGGAGGACCAGACTGTCCTAGGCTCACACGCACAGCATGGCTCTTGAGGTCCAATTTCCTCCCCACCTCCTGCGTCATCACTCCTGCCATGCCCCACCTCTGCTCAGGGACATCCTCCCTCCCGCCAGGCTCTTCTCTGTCTGGCAGCAATGAACTTCTTTCTGGTCTTCAAGCACCCTTCACTCTCTCATCTCTGGGGCTTCAGCCGCGCCGTTCCCTCTGTCTGTCATTCTCTCCCTGTCTCCACTCTGATTAACTTCTCCTCCTTCAGGATGGGGCGTCAAGTTACTTCTTCCAGGAAGCCCTCCACCCTGACTCCAAAGAGATCGGAGCACCAGCAACAGACAACTAGCACAGGGACTGTCTCGGGCCAGGGGCTTCACAAGCACTGCCCGAATATCCGAATTAAGTTGAATGAATGGGAGAAAGAGGACTTGGGGAGTCATCAAGGCTGACATGCCTCAGACTCCCCAGGAAGGACAGTGAGCAGCCCTTTCTTGAAAGCCTCTCCCATTTCTCATGATCTTTATAGCATGTCCACCCAGAATTTCTCCCTCCTAATTCACATCCACTTTCTCTTAGTCTCTACAAAAACAGAGGTTTTTTGCTATGCCACTTACTAAAGGCCCATGGGAACTCCTTCTACGCTTAAGGAATACAATTTACCCTTAGCACATACCACTCATCCCACCTTGCCTAGGCTAGAAAAATCCTGTTATTTTTGTAGTCTTCCTTGGAGGGCCAGGGACCAAGTCAGGATGGGAAGATGAAGGAAATCAAAGAATTTAAGTCTGGGCTTAAACAGACCTCAGTGGACAGAAACCAGGATCTGCATTCCTTAACCTAGATCAAAGGCAGAGCCAGCCTCTCAGGGGAAGGTTCAAAAGCAATGGAGAAATGGTTCAAAAACAGTCCTTCCCATCAAGGTTCTTGCTACTGTGAACAAAGCTTGCTTAAGGTAGCAACTGCCCATTCAACAAAATCAAGTTTGGTGGCTTTCTCTCTACTGAACACTTATCAGCAGGAGAGTTAAGGTTATAAACATAAGAAACATTAGGCAACTTCAAAAGGCCAGAATCCCTCCCTCCCTGGGCTTATCTGCACTTCCTTCTACCAGGGAGCTGGTCCCTCTTTCCTCGTGCAAATGTCTTCTCCCTCAGATCCAAGAGGAAACCCTGACCCAAAGATTCACCACCGGATCCAGAAAACTGCCAAGAAGATGGCATTCAGAGCTGCCAAATCCCGCTTAAAACTACCATTTTGAGAGCCAGACTCCTACAAGCATCTTCTAGTCAGAGCGATTTTATTAACTAGCTCAGGCTGTCTGACTTAGTGGGAGTCTGTAAAGATGAGTGCAACCTTCATCCTTCTAAACCTTTGGTCCAGACTGCTGGTTTGCCAGCCGGACCCTGCAAAACCCTGGGGGACCCCGGGGATGCCCCATGTCTCAGGGCTGTTAGAGATGAGAAAGCAAAGTTCGAGCACTCTGTAGTTTCTATTATGAACAAAGCAGCCTTGCTTCCATATGCTTTACCTTGTACCTTCTGAGCTGTTCAAACGAAGAATTCTGCAGCCTTAAACAGTTTAAAATTACTGGTGTTATGGTACCCTCAAAGGTTACATTGCTAAGTTTTTTTTTTTTTTTTTAATATATTATACTGCACACTCCTTCTCCCCACAATACCACTGTTTCTGGCAGACCAGTATATTGGAGAATGGAGTTTTGGAAGGACTCATGAAAAGGTGCTTCTGCCCATGGGGGTCTCGGAGAATTCAGAGTTTTGCTAAGAATATGGATTTGAAAGTTGGACTGTGAAGAAGGCTGAGCACCAAAGAATTGATGTTTTTGAACTGTGGTGTTGGAGAAGACTCTTGAGAATCCCTTGGACTACAAGGAGATCCAACCAATCTATTCTGAAGGAGATCAGCCCTGGGATTTCTTTGGAAGGAATGATACTAAAGCTGAAACTCCAGTACTTTTGCCACCCCATGTGAAGAAGTTGACTCATTGGAAAAGACTCTGATGCTGGGAGGGATTGGGGGCAGGAGGAGAAGGGGACGACAGAGGATGAGATGGCTGGATGGCATCACCGACTCGATGGATGTTAATCTGAGTGAACTCCGGGAGTTGGTGATGGACAGGGAGGCCTGGCGTGCTGTGATTCATGGGGTCGCAAAGAGTCGGACACAACTGAGTGACGGAACTGAACTGAAAGACAGCTGAGCGCTGAAGAATTAATGCTTTTGAACTGTGGTGCTAGAGAAGACTCTTGAGAGTCCCTTGGATAGCAAGGAGATCGAACCAGTCAATGCTAAAGGAAATTAACTCTGAGTATTCATTGGAAGGACTGATGCTGAGGCTGAAGCTCCTAAACTTTGGCTGCCTGATGCAAAGAACTGACTCAATGGAAAAGACCCTAATGCTGGGAATGATTAAGGGCAGAAGGAAAAGGGGGTGACAAAAGATGAGATGGTTGGATGGCATCATTGACTCAATGGATATGAGTTTGAGCAAATTCTGGGAGATGGTGGAGGACAGGGAAGCCTGGCACGCTGCAGGCTCAGTCATGTTGGCCATGACTGAACAACAATAAGGTACAAAACAACAACTGTGAGGACTTCCCCACAAGAAAGGGTGAACTCATACAATGAGGGCCTCCCTCTGCTTCCCTAGTAAAGATGGAAGTTCCAGGGGGCAGAGGGGAGAAAGAACAGATCCATGAAACCAGAGCTACACTCAGGAAGCAAGCACCCTGGGACCACCTGACGTTCAGGGACAGGACTCTACTCAAGGGGGGTTTTTGTGTTTGGTTAGTTCAGAACTCAGCAGACATCAGCTTCTCTGAGAAGCTTTCCTGGCTTACGGTGTTGGTTCTCCTACTCTGAATCTACAAAACCCCTAAGGTGGCACAACAACAGCCCTCAGCATGCTGCGTGGTCGTCTCCCTCTTACCAGGGGCTCCTGCTTTGTGGCGGGAGCGGGGGGGAGGGGGGAATCTCCTTCGCATTGGCTCAGGGCACAGAGCAGGTCCTCGCCGAGGTGAGGAAATCAACACACATGCAAAGTCTTAATCTACTTTTCCTTCGGAGCCTGATGTTGGTGGAGACCAGTGACTCTGGTACAGGCGAACAGTACAGGGCAATGGCCACCAAGTTCAGCCTAGAAATCACCCCAGCAGCAGGGCGGGGCCCCCATCCACAAACACGCCACTTCGAGCCGAAAGCTTTGTTTTCCTACTGGTGGGACAGCTGGGTTTTCCACGGTGTCACTCACTCTCCCTTGGCCTGTCTCCTCCATGATGGATGGTGTAGATACGGAAGGTGGAACGAATACAGTCTGCCTTCAAACAGAGAAATGCCAGCCAAGGAGACAGTCACCAGACCCTGACCTCTGGGTCATGAGAGCTCTGTCCACCCACTGAGCTCAGCAGGCAGGCGTCAGGCCAGTGCGTCGAGGGTTGACGTGTTCTATGTCCAAAGTAGGAATGGCTGAGCAACAAGCAAGAAAAAGAAGACTGACAGCCAAGATCTCACTCTCAGCTGGGGACAGGGATGAAGCTGGGAATGTCAGTGGAGGAGATGAGCGGGTGTCAAAGTCGAGAACGAGCCTGAAGTCACTGCCTGGCTGACAGAAACCCCTTCGTTTTGAAGTACGGGCCAGACTTGGCTGGCTGATGACCTTGGATCTGAATGCTTTTTCAAAGCCCAGGCCCTTTAGACTCATTGGATTGAAAAATCAGTACAGATGGTATTAATACGGCAAACTTCATCCAGTACCATCTCACTGTTCTTACTGTTTAACAATTAAATTCATTACTCAGCTTACCTAGGTAGAGAGTCTGCAGCAGGTTTTAAGGACAAGCCATTTCTAGCTGAGGCACCAAATGGTCTGGCCACAGCTAACATGTGAAAAGTCATCAAACCACCTGGAGGGTCGAGTCAACAATGCAACGTTTCAAGGCTGCACCTTCCCCTTGCTGTGTTTGGACTACAATTATTACTTTTTTTTTTTTTTTTTTTGATGTGGACCATTTTTTTAAGTTTTTACTGAATTTGTTACAATACTGCTTCTGTTTTATGTGTGGGTTTTCTGGCCAGGAGGCAAGTGGGATCTTAACTTCCTGAGCAGGGATCAAACATGCACCCCTGCAATGAAGTGAAGTCTTAACCACTGGACCACCACTGAAGTTCCTAGAATTATTTTCTTTTCAAACCATCATGATTCAAATAAAACTACCACTGCTAATCTATTTACTTTAGGAGGAAACATTCTATCTTAGAGGAGTTCAGGCACACTCTTTTGGTTCAGCTTCATCCCTTTTAGGCAGAGAGGAGTATTTTCCCTAACAATCAGCAGCAGAACCAGGTAATGGCCAAGGAGCCAGGCTCCAGTGCACTTCTGGGGAGTGATGGCTTCTACAGATCTGTGTCCACTCAGAACAAAGAGTGTATCTCTGGAACCCATCCTTGGCCTTTCCTGAAGAGCCTTTGCTGTTGGAGAAACTCTGCAAGGAAGAAAACAGCCTCTATCTTCATGTGGTGGTGGACAGCACAAACTCTACTTACCAGACTGCCTGGGCTCAAATGTGAGCTCTGCATACCCTAAATGAGTCCTGTGCACCTCAATTTCTTCATCTATAAAACAAGTGTAATAATATAGGAGACAGCATCCAGAATCATCTAAGTGCCCAATAAGCCTTGGCCACAACAAAAAGTGAACAAAGCATTTCTGGAATCATCCGTTCAACAAATATTTTTGAACACTGATGGGAGTCCCTGGGACAGCAAGGAGATCAAACCAGTCAATCCTAAAGGAAATCAACTCTGAATATTCACTGGAAGGACTGATGCTGAAACTCCAATACTTGGCCATCTAAGGCAAACAGCTGACTCATTGGAAAATGCCCTGATGCTGGGAAAGATTGAGGGCAAGAGGAGAAGGAGGTGAGAGAAGATGAGATAGTTGGATGGCATCACAGACTCGATGGACATGAGTTTGAGCAAGCTCCAGGAGGTAGTGAAGGACAGGGATGCCTGGCGTGCTGCAGTACATGGGGTCACAAAGGGTCAGAGACGACTCAGCAACTGAACAACAAATGTAAAATACCAGAAGACCACTTCATTCATTCAACCAAAACATATTGATTAGAACGTTCCATGTACTAGATTCTGTAAGTCCAGTATATTTAATCACCCACCCCACCACCAAGTCAACATTTACCTGTGAACCTAAACCTCAAAAAGTGGCAGGCTACCGGACAGACACAGGCGTGCAAGCACACACACACACACATCACAAATATATATGTGCAGCAGGGGCCACAACACAGATGGGCGTGAGATTTTACCCCTGAAGAGACGGTGGGGAAGACGAGACAGAGGAACGCTTCGGAGGTCAAGAACAGCCTGGGCCCTCAGCTGGAGGAGACTGGCTGAAGGCAGAGCAGCCCACACGTCACAGAGAAGCTGAGCGGAGCTGCGAGGAGCTTGGACGCCCCGCCCCCGCCCCGCCCTCACCTGGAGGTCCCGGTTGTGATTTTCGCACAGCAGCTGCAGGAAGCGGAGGATGGGCTGCATGATGGTGATGACCGCGCTCATCTCCAGGTCGTCCTTGCTCTTGTCCGCCGCGGCCTGGGCGCCCTCTCCGGACTGGTAGTGGTCGTCGGGGTCAGCCTCCCTCCTGAAGGTGGTGAAGGCTTTGCGGGTGGCGGCAGAGGCCTCCAGGAGCTGATCCCGCACCTCTTCCGTAATCTGCGTCGCAGGCTCTTTGGCTAGAATGCAAACGTGAGACGATCAATGCTGCCCAATCGTCGGAAGGCTATTCACCACGCCAGAAACGATGTTCAGAGAGACCTAAGTTCTGCGATCACTAGAGAGCGCCTCAAGGTTGGCAAAACGCTCCAAGATGCCACCATCTTCTCTCAGCCCTTAGAATTAAAACTGAGTCGGGCTCTGCCAGCTCACTCGCGTCACCTCAGCTTGCTTTCATTTAGAGGAAAAGTAGTAGAGATTCTGCCAGCTTCACACACCTATGACTCTGGGCTTCAGCTTCCTCATCTGTAAAATGGGGAGAACATCACTGAAGTCCTTCTCTGAGAGGGTCAACATAAGCTAAGCAAAGGGTAATGACTGTTACTGTATGACAAGCACTGGATGTGTATTAATTACCTCGCTGAATTCTCACACTAACCCTGTAAGGTAACCAGGCACCAGAGTTAGGGGCATTAGACTCTGTTGCCGGACTTCCTGGGTTCAGATCCTGACTGGTATACTTACTAGTTCCATGTTCTTAACAAGTTAATGACCATTCTGATGCCTGTTTCCTGGTCTGTAAAATGGATGTAAAATAATTTATTTTACAGTGTTCACTTGAGTTCTAAATGAAGCAACACATGTAAAGGATTTTGGATAGTGCCTGGTTCGTATGAAGTACTCAGCAAATGTAAGCCTTCCTTCTTTTTCTTCTGTTTATCCCCATTCTACACCAGTGGTTACCCACTAGGGGTGATTTTGACCCCATTTCCACCCAGAGGATGACAGGAAATATCTGGAGAGATTTCAAGTTGGAGATGGGCTACTGGTACCTACAGGCTTCCCAAGTGGTGCTAGTGGTAAAGAACCCACCAGCCAAAGCAGGAGACATAAGAGATGCGGGTTCGATTTCTGGGTCAGGAAGATCCCCTGGAGGAGGGTATGGCAACCCACTCCAGTATTCTTGCCTGGAGAATCTCATGGACAGAGGAGCCTGGCGAGCTATATAGTCCATGGAGTCACAAAGAGTTGGACGTGACTGAAGCCACTTAGCATACATGCAGTAGCATCTACTGGGTTGAGGTCATATATGCTGGTACACAGCCTGCAATGCACAGGACAGCCCTCACAGCAATGGACTGTCCAGATGTCCCCCGTGCTGTGGCTGAGAAACCCAGCTCTAAACTAAAAAAAATAAGGCTCAGATCTGCTCAAGGCCATCTGACTCTAGCACTTTTGAGTCTACCCACTCCCCAGTATTACTTCTCTTCAAGGAAGGTAATGGATAAAAAGCTTCATGAACTTTCAAATACTTTAGAAAATAAGGGAGGATTAGACAATGCCTTTTGTTTTAAAGTGTGTATCTTCCTCAACGTTCTTGGACATTAAATGAAAATTACAGGAAGAGATTATCAGTGGATTTCCTGTCAATAAAACCCTGAGTTTGACCAAGAAAGTCTTAGTTTATTAAACATTAGGAGTTTCCCAAGCAGCAGGAATTTAGTTCAGGTTACATGTTGTTGCTGTTGTTTAGTCACTAGGTCGTGTCCGACTCTTTGCAGCCCATGGACTGTGTAGCCTGCCAGGCTCTTCTGTCCATGGGATTTCCCAGGCAAGAATACTGGAGTGGGTTGCCAAGCCCTCCTCCAGGGGATCTTCCTGACACAGGGATCAAAACTGAGTCTCCTGCATTGCAGGTAGGCTCTTTTACCACTGAGCCACTCTTCCAGGTTACATAGGAAGAGTTTTATCACAATCAGACTGGTTTTATTCTTCTGAAAGCCCCAGTTAGAATCCATCTGGGAGTCTAGAAGTCCTGTAAAAATTAAAGCAAAACCAGCTGTCCTGCCATGTTCACAATCCAGCTGACCCCAGGGTGGCAAGTAGGGGAGTGTTTACCTTTTTTCCGTGATGGGGCATCCCTGTCCACCTCGTCATCCTTCTTTTTATTTCCCAAGTCACTGGTGTTCACAGTCACTGTTGCCTTGATTTCCTGCTGGGCCACCTTCATTCGGTCATAGAAGACCTTGAAGAATTTCTCCGACTTCTTGTCTTCCGTCAACCGGCAGAAAAAGGAGTGCTGCCAGGGAAAACCCATGGTTTTTTTTCAGCACTGTGACACACCAGTTAGTGAATCCCACTCAGGACACCAAAACCTCATGAGGATCAGAGCCAGACACAAAACCTGAAAACCCATCTCAGTTTGGACCAAGGTTCAACACTGTTTCTTGCACTGTCATTCACTCGATTCGACAGCCTGAATTTGTCTACAAGGAGCTTTGAGAGCAAACTGTCACGTCTTGGCTGAAGAAGTCATACCAGCCTGGGAAGCCTGCTAGGGGGTGGTGGGCAGATTTTAGCTAACTAAGCACAACTCCCAACACACACAGATACCAACTCCAGTAACAATGAAAGCAGAATGTATTTTTGGTAATTGTTGCATGGCCAGTCGTGTTTAAGGACATCTATAAACCCTCCTCTTTGCAAACCCCTAGAAATATATACAGATAAGTAAGACATGCGACCCGCCCCTCTAGGGCTCCACACCAGATTACGATGACATGCCTGTAAGGAAGACTGAAACTTGTAAAAAGTGCTCCAGAAGCTACAAAGACAATTACATTATATATGTTCAGAGCTGGCAGGGATGACATAGGTCTGGAGTGATCCCAAGATCTCCATGGAAAAGGTGATTTTCAAATGAGGTCTTAAAGGGCAGATGAACAAGCTTACAGTTAACAGGTAGTTCGCCTCTTGGATACGCACTTGTTTTTTTGGACCCACTGCAAGCAATAGTATACATTGTTGATGTGAAAACACAATATGGTGTCTCAACTTCGTTTACGAGCATTCTCTTTTCACCCCTTTGCAAATACCACGCTGTTGTGGATTATTTACATAAAAATACAATACGGTCAATTTCCAGAGGAGTAAAACAAAGCTCCAAACAATGTATTCGCTTCTCTGGGTTGGAGCTTTCTGCCAATTTCACTTCCTCCCCCATTTGGAGAGATGGCACTTCCCTACAGAAGGTAACCCTAAGCTTGCAATCCCAGAAAAAAACCAAACTCTTACCAGCCTCACAAAGCCCCTCGACTCCTCCACCTCTCGCCCCTGCACACCCTGAGCCTGACTGAGCAGCCCGCCGCCCCCCGCCCCGCCCCGAAAGCCACTGCGTGTCCATCTGCCGACACGCAGCTTCAGCCACGGTGGCCCCTCTTCCAGCCACCAGTCCACATGCTACACTGACAGACGTCCGCGCCACTTGCTCTTCTCAATCCTGCCCTTTCCTCGCCCTCTCCCTGTTCTTCACCTCTGGTTGTTTCTTACGTACAGCACAGGATACAGCCCTCCTACCTGTGCTCCCTGGGCTTAACATTTTCTCTTCAGCCACTCCCAAATGCCAGTTTCCAGCTCCCTGCCTGCCTCCTGCTTGGCCTTATCATTCTGAGTGTCACGCTCTACCACTCCCACTCTTTGAGCCAAGCCTCAGGCGTTCATGTGCTCCACTGCCGTGTGTGTGTGTGTGTGTGTGTGTGTGCACGTGCGCACATGTGTGCTTAATCACATAGTCATATCTGACTCTTTGAGACACCACGGACTGTAGCCCACCAGGCTCCTCTGTCCATATTCTCCAGGCAAGAATACTAGACTGGGTTGCCATGCCCTCCTCCAGGGGATCTTCCCAACCCAGGGATTGAACTCAGGTCTCCCACACTGCAGGTGGATTCTCTACCAACTGAGCCACCAGGGAAGCTCATGAATACTGGAGTGGATAGCCTATCCCTTCTCCAGGGTTTCACTCCCATCCAGGAATTGAACTGGGGTCTCTTGCATTGCAGATGGATTCTTTACCAGCTGAGCTACTAGGGAAGCCCTCCACTGCCCTTTATTTTCTTTTAGGTTTCTCTTTTGCCCATCCATCCAACCAGTATTCCATCCATTCATCCATCCATCCAACCATCCGCCACTCACTATTTACTGCACACCTGTCATGAGTTGGGCATTATGGCTGTTAGAGGAGAAACAACAATGAACAAAAAGGAGTCTGTGCCCCACGAAACTGGTAGCTTGGTAAGGAAAACATACGTTCATTCTGGAAAATTGCTCACTCATGAAAAAGCAAGTTCTACTTGTTCACCTCTTTGAGAGCCAATGTGTCTGCAGACTAACAAAAGGAGATGTGTGGGGGGACTAAGAAAGACCTCAACCGACAGCCACCCAAACCCAGTGATGACATCTTCCTCGTCACACAACATCTCAGCCACAGGGGTCACGGGGAGACTCTGCGGGAAGGTGGCTGCTTGCGGCAATGAAGTTCAGTTGCTGCCCCATTCGTCTTCCCATGGTATGAAGGCAACTTAAAAAACATCTGTGGGCAATCTGGTCATGCAGGAAAACAAATGCACTTTAAGTAAGTCAGTGAATAGCCAAAGCCCACCGTCTGTCATCTGTAAGTGTAACAGTGCACACCCCACACCTGCTACAAACACAGTGCTTCACATCCAGCCAGATGTCACTGGACAGGGCCAGGGCAAGGAGGCCTCTGGTGAAATGAGAGGAGGGCAAGGTATGGAGGATCACACGCTTCTATATGTTTCTGCAATGGCCAGTGTATTTATTTTGCGTTATTTATAACAGTCCTCAGTCCCTCAAGGATGTAATGCTGCTTTGTAAACCAAATGTGGTCAGTGAAATGGTAAAGTGGACAGTGGAGTATGGTGATACAAGCAAGCACAGAAAAGTGATATCAAACAAGGATGGTGCTAGAAGATGCGAAAGGAGACCCAGCTGATTCTTGGCCACTGGACATCAAAAACCCGAAAAGACAGGCAAACCCCATCATGTCTCGCAGCAAGAACTGAGAGGCGAGCGGTCACACCAGTGCCTCAAAGGAAGGAAACATATCTTAACGGAGGGCTAGCAGGGCAGGCTTTCCAGCTGGACCTCCTGGGTTTGAGGCTGGGGCCCCTTACCCACCAGCTCTGGGACCCTGAGCAAGGTACCCAACCTCTCTGAACCCACGCGGAAAGGCTGCTGAGGTGCACACCAAGCGCTTAGCACAGCGCCCACAGAGTGAGTTGGTTCTGCACCACTGTTAACCGACTATCACGGGAAAAAGCCACAGCTAAGCCATTGCCTGAGGGGCTCAGAGGTGAGACCGACCTCCAGAGTCAGAGACAGCAGGCCTCGGCTCCACCACTCACGAGCCGGTGTCACCTTAGAAAGTGACGACATCTCTGAAACGCACATCTTCTCAGCTACCAAATGGGCATTGAAACAGGGTGTGCCCTTCGTGAATGGTTATGAAGACCCAGCGAGCGTGCCTCCTGTGGGGAGCACCCCTGAGATGCCGGCGCTGTGACAAATGGCATCTTCCCAGGACGCCGGGGCCCCGGGGGCGGCAGAGCAGCAAGGGGAGGACAGCGGAGGACTTTCAGGTCTCCTGAGTGGGAAGCTCAGCGACATGCTGGAAGGAGGGGACCCTGTAGAGCAGAGGTGAAAACCACGGCATGCCGAGGAGCTAAGACCTTCACCCCTTGCCTCCCTGGGGCAGGCTGTGCCTGGTGTCACCCAGAGGCGGTGAGCTCAGCTCCTGCACCCCGTTCAGACCTGCTCCTTCCACCTCCTTCCTTCACAAGGGCCTCACAGGGCCTGGGAGGGGAAGGGGGCGCCCTCCTCTGGACCATTTTTCCAGAAGCAGGTGGGACCTTGGACGGGAGCAGGCAGGGACTGGCTCCCAACCCCTTCAGGCTCATGGCTACCTGCCCACCGCCCTCCTAGAATGTGTTTCAATGAATTGCTCTCCCCTCCCCCACTGTTCCCCAAACCTAGAACCAAGAGTCACGGAGAGACTGTTTGACTTCTCCAAACTTCACTGCTCTCCACCCTGCAGGTCTGAGGTAACCCTTAAACGGCAACCCACTCCAGTACTCTTGCCTGGAAAATCCCATGGACAGAGGAGCATGGTAGGCTACAGTCCATGGAGTCTGCACTTCCAGATAAAACTAGTGTAGTGCACGAGTTGTCAGTAACAGCAAAACTGCCTGCCTCTGGGCAGGGGGCAGGTGATGAGTGAGAAGTGACCAAAAAGGAAACGAGAACTTTCCGGAGTGAAAACAATGTCTCAATTGGGATGGAGGCTGCACAGGTGAGGCAGACAGACGAATGCCCCCCAGCCCTGCAAAGACGACCAGACTCTCATCTGTGGGACTTATAAATATCGCAGCTTACATGGCAAAGGGGAAGGAAGTTGTAGATGGAATTAAGGTTCCTAATTAGTTGATCTTAAAACTGGGAGATGATTCTGGATTAGTCAAAGGGCTTGTGTCATCACAAGGGTGCTTAAAAGTAGAAGAGAAGGGGTACGACTCCTTTGGTGGTCCAGTGGTTAAAGACTCTGCACTTCCAATGCAACGGGCACGGGTTTGATCCCTGATTGGAGAACTAAGATCCCACGAGCCACGTGGTACAGCCAAAAAAGAAAAAAAAAAAAAAAATGTAGAGGAGGAAGGTGGAGGGATGCAGTATGAGAAGGACTCCACTCAGCGTGGCTGGTTTTGAAATTTGAAGATGAGGAAGGGGCCGCAGCCTGCGGGCGGCCTCTAGAAAATGGGAAAGGCAGGAAAGCAAATTCCCTCCCCCGGGACCCCTCCCCTGCTGAATCTTGATTTAGTCTGGTTAAGACTCATGTCGAACTTGTAAGATAAAATATCTGGCTGCCTAAAGCTACTATGACTTTAGTAATTTATTATTCGTAATTTATTGCTGAAAGTAATTTTAGTAATTTGTAAGATTTAGTGATTTCAGCAGTTTAGTAAGATTTTAGTAATTTGTTACAGCAGTCACACAAAACAAATATGACCAAATCTGATGGTATTTGTCAGATCTGATCAAACTCTACACTTAAAATCTATACATATGATTGTATGTAAGTCATATCACAATGAAAAGAGACGGAAAAAGCAACTGCTTTGCTTCCAGAAGGCTAGATAACTTGGTCAAGGTGGTCCAGACTGGGGGCCACCCTCAGAGGCTACCTTCCCCGCAGAAGGATCTGAGTCTGACACCGTCACAGCCCATCTCTCTTCACCACCACCCTCCCCTCCCTGCTTATCTCCAAATCGCATTAGATTCCAAAGCCCTTTCCACATAAGCTGTCTTATCAGCATCTTAGGAGATTGTCAAGATAGATACCATCATTCATAAATCCATCATTCATAATCACTTAGAAGGCAGGAGAGCTGGTGTCGAGAGAGGTCAGCTGACAGGTGGCAGAGCCTCGCTGGCTCCCTGCCCCTGCACTCAGGGCCATCTCCACTACCTACCTTCTTAATGATCACACAGAACACTAGCCCCAGGGGTCAGCAGGCAACTCCAAAAAAGCAAAGACTGGTTTGGGGGCAGACCCAGCACCAGTGCCAACATCACAGACAACGGGTACATGTTTGGAAGGGCTTGAGGGAAGGCAGTCAGGGTTGGACCAGGTGAGAAAGTGACCACCTACATGGGAATTCTGGAGGACAGAGGAGGGGAGGGGATCTAGGTGTGGCCATTGTAAGCCAGGTTTAAAGACAACCACCACAAAAAAGAAACCACAGATCAGAGAATGTTCAGGTTGGAAGCACCCTATGTCAGCCACTTCCAGATGCTTTTCCCACCAAGGAAACTTGCTCCTCCCTCCCCTAACACTGGGGTAAGGACCAGGTATTAGAGAGATACAGGCACAACTGCTTAGCCTGAGATAGAGTGGGGAGGACCCCCTCTCACCACTGGAATCCTCCTTGCAACTCCAGGGTTCCACAGAACACTGTTTGGAAACTACCCATTTAGTCCAGCCCTCCATCTTTTACAGAGGAGGAAACTGAGGCCCAGAGTGGAAAATGAACACAGAGAACTCGGCCTCCTGAGTTCAAGTCAGTCCCCTTGACCAGGATAGGGGGTGGGTGGGTGACACCTGACCTGAGTTTCATTCCCACTCTGGGATAAATGTCAAGTGGATACAGTTTGCCCTCCTCGAGCTGCCCAAGCTGTATGGGACTCAGGAATGAGCTCTTAAGCTGAAAATAATAAGGAAACTGCCCTTTCAGATCACTCTTGAAAACTGTTAAGACATCTCTTTGTGAGCCTGGCAGCCACCTACTATGCCTGGCCAAGTTCTTGCAAAGGAACAGTGTGTGATTTATGACAAGCCCTCCCAGTTTCTGAAACCAGAGGCCACCCAAAGTTAGGGACCAGCGGAGGACTGGCAGCTCCGCTAGACAGTAGGCCGCAAGTGTGCAGGAGAGGCTGGGGGCACACCTTTCTTGAGATGCAAGAGGTCACGCCAGTCGCATTGTGTGGGATGGGGTCTGGGGAGAAAAAGGGGAGACTCGGGCCTTCCCTAGGTGCTGGACACACACCAGGGCAGGTGAGTGACTGAGCACCTTATTGAAAAGTCATCTTCCCCAGAGTTCAGAGACTTGGGGTGGGGCGTGGGTAGGCGGGGGAGACAGTCTTCCTACCCTGGAACCCAGAGCCAGCCAGCCTGCACTTGCGGGGACACGTGTATGTGCTCAGTTGCTCAGCTGTGTCTGACTCTTTGCGACCCCGTGGACTAGCCTGCCAGACTCCTCCAGGGAAGAATACTGGAGTGGGTTGCCATTTCCTCCTCTGGAGGATCTTCCCAACCCAAGGACTGAACTCATATCTCCTTTATTGGTAAGCGGACTCTTTACCACTGAACCACCTGGGAAGTTCGCAGGGACATGGGAGGAGCCCTTTATGAGCATCTCAGATAAAGAAAGGGAAAGCGGCAGGAAGCAGAGGTGGATGTGATTTAGGCCCGGCCGCTTATTCCTTGGAAGAAAAGTTATGACCAACCTAGATAGCGTATTCAAAAGCAGAGACGTTACTTTGCCAACTAAGGTCCGTCTAGTCAAGGCTATGGTTTTTCCAGTGGTCATGTATGGATGTGAGAGTTGGACTGTGAAGAAGGCTGAGTGCCGAAGAATCAATGCTTTTGAACTGTGGTGTTCGAGAAGACTCTTGAGAGTCCCTTGGACTGCAAGGAGATCCAACCAGTCCATTCTGAAGGAGATCAGCCCTGGGATTTCTTTGGAGGGAATGATGCTGAAGGTGAAGCTCCAGTACTTTGGCCACCTCATGTGAAGAGCTGACTCATTGGAAAAGACTCTGATGCTGGGAGGGATTGGGGGCAGGAGGAGAAGGGGATGACAGAGGATGAGATGGACGGATGGCATCACTGACTCGATGGGTGTGAGTCTGAGTGAACTCCGGGAGTTGGTGATGGACAGGGAGGCCTGGCGTGCTGCGATTTATGGGGTGGCAAAGAGTCAGACGCGACTGAGCAACTGAACTGAACTGGGGGAGGGTCGAGGGAGCAGTCCCCGTGCTCCTGGGACAGCTTCAAGACTTGGATCCTTCCCCAAAAGAAAGCATTTCACCCTGTAGTCGTTCACCATCCAGAAACCCTCCCACTGAGCCTTCCGAGGTTCCAGAGGACGAGCTTTTCTATCTGACTGCCTGGGCCATTTCCCTGAGTGACACAGCCCATGACTTTCACTCTGGGTGCTCATTTATCTGCTGCAGAATTTATTAAGTTCTCAGGCTAAGGGCAGAAATTTGAAAAATGTGACCTGCTGAACAATGCTGAATCCCTGCGCTTCCCAGGGCTGATGGAAATTCCTTCCTGGGTTTCCCTCTTCTCCATGTGCTTCCGGCACATGCACACCTCAGTCTTGGCCCTGGGGTCTCCAAACAGAGCAGCCCACTCATGTCCAGCTCAGACATCAGGCCCTGTGGGTGACAGAGTGACAGCAATGGCTGCCCAGGTGCGGAGTTTACCTTGTGGGGCTCTCCTCCAAGCCCCATGGTTATCCGAGATTTCATCACTTCCCGGGGACCCTGACTTGCAAATTACAGTGAGTGGTAACTTACGGCTTACAGTTTGCCTGGCACTGCCTAAGTGCTTTGGACACAGTATCTCATTTAACCCTTACAACTACCCCAGGAGGGAGGGGTTATCACTCTCCCTGCATTACAGATGAGGAAACCGAGGCTCAAAGAGGCTCAATAACCTGCCAAGTCCTACAGCTGGAAAGTGGTGGTGGTGCCCAGGACTCAAGCCCCATTGGTCTGATGCCTCAGCCCATGCTCTCAGCTCCCCTGCTTCATTCAGCACCTCTCCCCTGAGCAGGAGTGTGTCAAACTCCAAACACCTTTTGGCTTTTTATAATCTATTTCCCCACCTACCACTCTAAGTCTCTCAGCTGCACAGACACGGACTGCTCTCACAGTAAAGAATAGCCGTGGTAGAAACACGTGTGAATGCCTGTGTTTCCTGCGAGGCCTGATGCACTTGTGAAGATGGGCTCCGAAACAAGCCTCTTCTGCTAGATGAAGCTTTGCCAGGGCTGGGCATTATAGACTATGCACCTAACTGTTGTCATCACTTTAAGTCTTGAATCCTTTTCTTAGAAACCCTTGACAACAATCAAAACCCACAGATCATGCACCAGGAACTAGGTGATAAAACACATGTGCTTCAGGCAGAGGGGCCCAGAGAACTGCAAGTCTGGAAACCTAAATTTTAGCCAGTGCTCCCTGATAACCAGCCAGGTGAACTTGGGCAATTTGCTTACCTGCATTTGTGCCCTGGGTTTCTTATCTGAAAAGCATGACTCTTACCACCTGCCTTGTGTGCATCACGTGGCTGGGGTCCATCAAGGTTGCGGTTATGAAACACAATGTGAAACACAGTTCGATTACTATGGGAAACTATTCCAGTATGCATAGAATCTATCAATACCACTTTCCAAGGAGAGTAGTTAGCAGGTAAGACAGGTGGATTGACTCATGTGCTGGGTGTTATGTGATGACCAAAGTCTAGTGTCCCCAAAACATCCAAAGATAAACAATCCCAGCTGGGACTGGTAGGTCAAGACGGCCTGCAGAATAATAGCAAAAACACACTGAAGAGCATTTCCCAATAACCATCACAATGAAGGAAGTGGAAAAAAAAAATCCAGCTGGAATCTCACTACTTCTAGAAGCCACTCAGCTTCTGTTAGGCATAGAGATAAATGTTTTAGCTTCCACTTCCCCAAGTTTCGTACATCGAAATGCAGAATACAAACTTGGTGTCAAACACCACCCCCGACACCCCCGGAAAGGCCCAAGTCTTTCAACATGCATGGTGTTTCTAGTATTTTCAACTATGCTTGACACTTCAGGAAAAGTATGATGTTTGCAAAGAATCTAATAATGAGTGAAGTGGACATTAAGAATCAAACATACCCCTGGTATAAATGACTACTCACTCTAAGGTGGATGTTTTTAGCAAGGTTTGATGGGTTTAAACCAAGACTCAGCTCACCAACATCTCTGAGGATGTTGCCAGCGTTCATGAATTCAGGAATAATATAAACTTTAAAACAGTAAAGAAGGAAGTGAAGAAGTGAACTAAGGATGGGTTGGAAAGACATCCACACTTCATTTTTTCTGAAAAAAAGTTGCTCCCTCGTCCAAACTATAGAGCCATCTCTTGATAACTCAGAGATAAACAGCATGTTTCAACTCCTCTGACCTGCCAAGGCTGGACTGAGGCCATCTTCTGCTCATGGCTGATGTTCAAGGTCTAAGAGAGGGGCTGGAGGACAGGGAGGGCCTCACTCAAATGAATCTGGTCCCTGGACTTCAGGGAAGGGCCTGGGCTCCAAAGCCAAGACCAAAGCACCGGATCTTCCTCATGTTTTCAAGGTGAATTAATTCGGTTTTAGGAAGCAACAAAGTCCAACTTTTTTCCTTAAAAACCATTTTTCTTTTGAGACCTGTGAGCTTAACATCTCTCCTTTCCTGTCCTCCAGGGCCCATGGAAAACAGCACTGGCCAGGAAAGTCTGCCCGATCTGTTAAGCGGTCTGATCCCTCATCCCCACCCCATGGTGACTGCATCTCACATATTCCTCCATGTCACCTCAACCAACAAACTGCACTTCCTATGCAAAACTGTGAAGATATCTTACCAAGCCCCTGCATGTGTAGGTAAGCTGTCAGCAGTAATATCTCTAGCAACAGTGAAGAGTAAAATGGCAGAGATGCCAAGGAGGCAGGACAGCCTTCATCCTAGAAGACCCAGGGACACGCAGTAAGAGGACTCCAGATCTTCTCTGTGTTCCATTCTCAGACCCACTGACAGAAGCCAGAGGCTGGCTTCTTTTGTGGAGTGCACTGGTATAGCCGTCTATATCTTAGCAAAAGACAAGGGGGAGAAAACAGCCTCCAGAGAAAAACCACAATGACAACAAACAACAGTGGGATAGGAGAGAGATGCAGCCTCGAGCCGCCTGAAGTGACAGGACACTGTGGCAGGGGCCTCCTTGGGAATCTTCCAGAGCAAGGCAGTGTTTTGGTTACTCTTCAAGTCAACGTGTGGCTTATACAAAGGAAGCCACTGAAGCAAACAAGAGGCTGGTGAGACCCCAGGAAGGACTCTTGTGAAAACACTCAGAGACGTTCTAGAATCTCGTTCCATGCATCTCTACTCAACTAGAGATGAAGAAAATCCATCTCCAGTGTGTGTCTGGGGCCAGGGTCCCCTCCAGGGGTGACTCTATGATTCAACCAAAGGGCCCTGTGGGGGTTCAGGTGACACCTGAACTGGCACAGGCCAGCTCGCTGACAGCCTCACCGTGGGGTCTGTGGCTGGGGGACAGAGGCCTTCTCAACGAGCCTCCAGTGTGTACTGTGAGNGCGACTGAGCAACTGAACTGAACTGGGGGAGGGTTGAGGGAGCAGTCCCCGTGCTCCTGGGACAGCTTCAAGACTTGGATCCTTCCCCAAAAGAAAGCATTTCACCCTGTAGTCGTTCACCATCCAGAAACCCTCCCACTGAGCCTTCCGAGGTTCCAGAGGACGAGCTTTTCTATCTGACTGCCTGGGCCATTTCCCTGAGTGACACAGCCCATGACTTTCACTCTGGGTGCTCATTTATCTGCTGCAGAATTTATTAAGTTCTCAGGCTAAGGGCAGAAATTTGAAAAATGTGACCTGCTGAACAATGCTGAATCCCTGCGCTTCCCAGGGCTGATGGAAATTCCTTCCTGGGTTTCCCTCTTCTCCATGTGCTTCCGGCACATGCACACCTCAGTCTTGGCCCTGGGGTCTCCAAACAGAGCAGCCCACTCATGTCCAGCTCAGACATCAGGCCCTGTGGGTGACAGAGTGACAGCAATGGCTGCCCAGGTGCGGAGTTTACCTTGTGGGGCTCTCCTCCAAGCCCCATGGTTATCCGAGATTTCATCACTTCCCGGGGACCCTGACTTGCAAATTACAGTGAGTGGTAACTTACGGCTTACAGTTTGCCTGGCACTGCCTAAGTGCTTTGGACACAGTATCTCATTTAACCCTTACAACTACCCCAGGAGGGAGGGGTTATCACTCTCCCTGCATTACAGATGAGGAAACCGAGGCTCAAAGAGGCTCAATAACCTGCCAAGTCCTACAGCTGGAAAGTGGTGGTGGTGCCCAGGACTCAAGCCCCATTGGTCTGATGCCTCAGCCCATGCTCTCAGCTCCCCTGCTTCATTCAGCACCTCTCCCCTGAGCAGGAGTGTGTCAAACTCCAAACACCTTTTGGCTTTTTATAATCTATTTCCCCACCTACCACTCTAAGTCTCTCAGCTGCACAGACACGGACTGCTCTCACAGTAAAGAATAGCCGTGGTAGAAACACGTGTGAATGCCTGTGTTTCCTGCGAGGCCTGATGCACTTGTGAAGATGGGCTCCGAAACAAGCCTCTTCTGCTAGATGAAGCTTTGCCAGGGCTGGGCATTATAGACTATGCACCTAACTGTTGTCATCACTTTAAGTCTTGAATCCTTTTCTTAGAAACCCTTGACAACAATCAAAACCCACAGATCATGCACCAGGAACTAGGTGATAAAACACATGTGCTTCAGGCAGAGGGGCCCAGAGAACTGCAAGTCTGGAAACCTAAATTTTAGCCAGTGCTCCCTGATAACCAGCCAGGTGAACTTGGGCAATTTGCTTACCTGCATTTGTGCCCTGGGTTTCTTATCTGAAAAGCATGACTCTTACCACCTGCCTTGTGTGCATCACGTGGCTGGGGTCCATCAAGGTTGCGGTTATGAAACACAATGTGAAACACAGTTCGATTACTATGGGAAACTATTCCAGTATGCATAGAATCTATCAATACCACTTTCCAAGGAGAGTAGTTAGCAGGTAAGACAGGTGGATTGACTCATGTGCTGGGTGTTATGTGATGACCAAAGTCTAGTGTCCCCAAAACATCCAAAGATAAACAATCCCAGCTGGGACTGGTAGGTCAAGACGGCCTGCAGAATAATAGCAAAAACACACTGAAGAGCATTTCCCAATAACCATCACAATGAAGGAAGTGGAAAAAAAAAATCCAGCTGGAATCTCACTACTTCTAGAAGCCACTCAGCTTCTGTTAGGCATAGAGATAAATGTTTTAGCTTCCACTTCCCCAAGTTTCGTACATCGAAATGCAGAATACAAACTTGGTGTCAAACACCACCCCCGACACCCCCGGAAAGGCCCAAGTCTTTCAACATGCATGGTGTTTCTAGTATTTTCAACTATGCTTGACACTTCAGGAAAAGTATGATGTTTGCAAAGAATCTAATAATGAGTGAAGTGGACATTAAGAATCAAACATACCCCTGGTATAAATGACTACTCACTCTAAGGTGGATGTTTTTAGCAAGGTTTGATGGGTTTAAACCAAGACTCAGCTCACCAACATCTCTGAGGATGTTGCCAGCGTTCATGAATTCAGGAATAATATAAACTTTAAAACAGTAAAGAAGGAAGTGAAGAAGTGAACTAAGGATGGGTTGGAAAGACATCCACACTTCATTTTTTCTGAAAAAAAGTTGCTCCCTCGTCCAAACTATAGAGCCATCTCTTGATAACTCAGAGATAAACAGCATGTTTCAACTCCTCTGACCTGCCAAGGCTGGACTGAGGCCATCTTCTGCTCATGGCTGATGTTCAAGGTCTAAGAGAGGGGCTGGAGGACAGGGAGGGCCTCACTCAAATGAATCTGGTCCCTGGACTTCAGGGAAGGGCCTGGGCTCCAAAGCCAAGACCAAAGCACCGGATCTTCCTCATGTTTTCAAGGTGAATTAATTCGGTTTTAGGAAGCAACAAAGTCCAACTTTTTTCCTTAAAAACCATTTTTCTTTTGAGACCTGTGAGCTTAACATCTCTCCTTTCCTGTCCTCCAGGGCCCATGGAAAACAGCACTGGCCAGGAAAGTCTGCCCGATCTGTTAAGCGGTCTGATCCCTCATCCCCACCCCATGGTGACTGCATCTCACATATTCCTCCATGTCACCTCAACCAACAAACTGCACTTCCTATGCAAAACTGTGAAGATATCTTACCAAGCCCCTGCATGTGTAGGTAAGCTGTCAGCAGTAATATCTCTAGCAACAGTGAAGAGTAAAATGGCAGAGATGCCAAGGAGGCAGGACAGCCTTCATCCTAGAAGACCCAGGGACACGCAGTAAGAGGACTCCAGATCTTCTCTGTGTTCCATTCTCAGACCCACTGACAGAAGCCAGAGGCTGGCTTCTTTTGTGGAGTGCACTGGTATAGCCGTCTATATCTTAGCAAAAGACAAGGGGGAGAAAACAGCCTCCAGAGAAAAACCACAATGACAACAAACAACAGTGGGATAGGAGAGAGATGCAGCCTCGAGCCGCCTGAAGTGACAGGACACTGTGGCAGGGGCCTCCTTGGGAATCTTCCAGAGCAAGGCAGTGTTTTGGTTACTCTTCAAGTCAACGTGTGGCTTATACAAAGGAAGCCACTGAAGCAAACAAGAGGCTGGTGAGACCCCAGGAAGGACTCTTGTGAAAACACTCAGAGACGTTCTAGAATCTCGTTCCATGCATCTCTACTCAACTAGAGATGAAGAAAATCCATCTCCAGTGTGTGTCTGGGGCCAGGGTCCCCTCCAGGGGTGACTCTATGATTCAACCAAAGGGCCCTGTGGGGGTTCAGGTGACACCTGAACTGGCACAGGCCAGCTCGCTGACAGCCTCACCGTGGGGTCTGTGGCTGGGGGACAGAGGCCTTCTCAACGAGCCTCCAGTGTGTACTGTGAGACCTGAAAAGAATGATGCAAAAGGTGCTGGAGAGACTCTATCACCAAGAAATGCGCCCTAGGGATCATTCAAGGAGGGCTCAGGTGGGCCCCCCGCCCAGAGCCTGGTGGCCACTCAGCTACTGTGCCTTCCCACTTCAGTTGGGGGTTCCATCCGTGTCAGCAAGAAAGAACTTAGTGGCAAGCTACTGTACAGCAAGGGGAGCTCAGCTTGGTGCTCTGTGATGACCTAGAAGGATGGGATGGTGAGGCGTTGGGAGGGAGGTCTAAGACAGAGGGGATATATATGTATGTGTGTGTGTGTGTATATATATATATATATATATATCTGATTCGCATCACTGTACATCAGAAATGAACACAACATTGTAAAGCAATTATATTCCAATTAAGAAAAGAAAGAACTGACATACAGGTCACAGAGTAGGACCTTCGCTCTCTGGTCTGACTTCCATCCTGGGTATCTTCGGACCAATGGATCAACANTATATATATATATATATCTGATTCGCATCACTGTACATCAGAAATGAACACAACATTGTAAAGCAATTATATTCCAATTAAGAAAAGAAAGAACTGACATACAGGTCACAGAGTAGGACCTTCGCTCTCTGGTCTGACTTCCATCCTGGGTATCTTCGGACCAATGGATCAACACTGACTGACTTTTCTTGCCCTAAAAGCACCAAGGTTCCTCCAGGGCATCCAACTTGAGCCTTACGTTGATGTCAAGAAGCATCTTTTGCACACCCATTCTCTGTGTTTGTACGGAGAGCAGCAGGGACTCAGACAAAGGACTTCATGCCCTGTACGCTCAGGTCCAAACAGATGGATGAGGCTGGGGGAGGAACTGGGTGGGTATGGACACGGCATTTATTAACCTGCAGCCTCTGTTTCCTCATCTGTAACCAAGGAAGGAGAAGGAAGTGCCACCGAGAGGCCAGGAGGATGGAGTTAGGAGGTACCATGGTGGAAGCCCAGCACAGGGCCTGCACCTGGTAGGTGTTCTAACCAGACACGTTCCCTTCCCTGCTCTAAAGAAACCCAACTGTGACACACACACTAGGCCATAAAATCCAAGAAGTAAATACACCTGGCCCAGCAGAGGCAAAGACGATGGCTGGCAAACAGCAAAACATCCAGCCAAGCAAGCACATTCCTAATGGAGAGCCAGTCGTCACTTGCTGTCCTCCGCTCCATCCAATGACCTCTCCAGTCACAACCCCGAAGCATACGCTCCAGGGCTTCCCTTCCTCCGAAACCTGCAGGCCCATTTCACTGCGCACTGGCCCATCAGGGAGCTTCCACATGGCAGCAGAGAACATCCTGGGGATTCACGAGTTAAACATACAGAGGGCCAGGTGGATGGGGATGGCGGGATGAGAGTACCCAGCGCTCATCTGCCTAAGTGCTGCTTCACAGATCATGGCTCTGGCATCAGTGACATGTATCCAAGCAGGTCACAGCCAAGCCAACCTGGAGCCTTTAGAAGCACTGACAAGGCTTGGTGGGGACCACTGAGACCACCCGATCGGGCCGCTCACCCGCTGACAAGTGCGGTTCCTGGGTCAAGCAGAGGTCTCCTGCCCTGCGTGCACCCCCACTCCCTCCCCAGCACATGCTCCAACGACACTGGCCTCCTTCGGTTCCTGCAATATGCCAAGCCCACGCTAACCCATCTGTCTGAACATTCCTGCCCTCTGCTCCTCACACCCCTAGGTCTCTTCTCGACCGCTAGGTCTGGGCATCAATGTAACTCCCGACAGAAACCTCCCCTGACCATCCCAAATGGCTTTCCTGCGATGCTCTGCATCCTGGCTGCTTCCCTCTTGGCAAGTTTCTCAATTCACATATTTCATTGTTAACGGGCTTACGATCCTTCTCCCCTGCTAGACTGGAACCTCCTTGAGGGCAGGCCCCATGTGACCTCCGTCTGGACTGTCTCACAGCCACTTCATCCTCCATCAAGACCTGCTCTCTTGGTGAATGCCCAAGAGTTCCGAGGGAGGGGCAGTCCTGAGAGACTGGAATCGAGTTGAGCTGTGCAGCTACGGCAGCTGAAGTTTAACTCAATAACCAGAAGGTCCCTGTCCGTGAAAGCTCAAAGTCCTGCCAAGTGGGGAAAACGCTGAATGCCAAAGACCAGTGGAAGGAGGCTGATGTGGCGTTCTAGCCTCTGAGAGGCTTATCAGGTTTGTGCCCAGGCCTCTGTGATGGGCTCGGGCTGCTGCTGACCCTAATCCATCTAGTTAACTGTTAACTGCTCTGCCCCGCTGACACTCACATTATTAACTGCGGGGTCGGAAGGACAATCCTTCGTGGACCTGCCATCTCATAACCTGGCTCCCATCCCTGACTTCACAGCTACAAGCCCAGGGCTGAACAGTCTGCAGGCTTGTGTTGCAAGGCGGGTTAATGAAAACACATTTCTCAAACACCGTATGGTGAGGGCAACTGAAGCACCAGCTTCCTCCAACAGCAATTAAAAAACAAAAAAATTTGTTAAGTCCTGGATTCAAAGGGAAACAAGTGGCTTGAAGACGTCAGATGGTTTACAGGACTCTCCCCACTTCGGCATCTGGGACATCTTGATGACAAGTGTAAAACCCAGACAAAGGAAACTGGGAGAGCCGTCAGGGAAGCTCTGACACTTTCACAAAGGAACTTGGAGGACACAGGAAGCGCATGTGGGCACAGATCACTCAGGGAGCAGGAGGGTCGTGCCCAAGGGTCGCAGCCAGCTACGGATGCCGTGGAGGTTGTTCTCAGAGGCTCTGGGTCTGGGCTTGCGTGTAACGTGTCTGTAATGCCCCCATGTCAGGACTCTAGCCACTGGAGTCCTAGTTTCTAATAAGAAAATATTCTCGACCATGAAGTTAGCTCTGCTGGAAGCCTTCCAAAGGGAAAGTCCCTCCAGTTACTCAGAGGGGGGAAAAAAGTTACCTTCTTGGTCTGGAATCCGGGGATATTTTATGCAGATGTCTCTTACAGAAGTTAGTAAGGGGAAGTCAGCTCGCCTTTGATTATTCAAACAGGCTACTGCTATTAAGGATTGCACAACTCTTGGGCAAGGCAGGGGTGGGTTTTGGCTTTTCTGTTTTTTTTTTTTTTTTGGTTTGTTTGTTTAAGCCTGTCCTCTTGGGAACTACTTATTCTTTTCTAAGAACAATTTCATTATAACCTCCTGAAAGCACGTCTTTTAAATACCTAGGTTCCAGTGAGAATGTGACCCACAGGCAAAGCCATCAGAGCAGCTGGATGCAGGTGGGCACCCCTGGGGCTTCTAAGAAGGCCAGTTCTGCTTCCCTGCTGAGAACTGGATGGAGCATCCAACTTGTTTCTTAAAGGCAGGCTGAGTAATTGCAACCCTCAGGTAACAGATGTTGCCCAAGCTCCAAGAATTATCAACCATGGGACAAACACATTTCTCTTGTTTTCACACGGTTCCATTGAATACTGTGCTAGATGAGACAGGAGACTTCACCCTACCCAGGCCAAGAGCACAAAGGGGGATGATGGAAATGCTGACCGCCCTCCTTCTCTGGGGCAACTGGCAATGGAATCCACCCAGTTCATGGGCAACCCGATCGCTGCAAGAAAGCTCGTTTCTGTTTGAGCTTGAAGACTCCTAGGATAGATGCCCACAATGAAGGGGCTGGCAATAAAAAAATATCCTAGGAAAAGAAATAGGTGAGGGTGGGGGGGGGAAGACACCTTAGGCAAAACCTAAGGCGAATGCTTAGGGGGAAAGGAAAATATTCTTTCTGGGGACAGCTCCAAGAATCCTGAGTTAGGTGTGAGAAACAAGCAAGCTTATAGACGGATTTGGGGGAGACAGAAAGAAATAAAAGAAAAGGAGGGAGAGGAAGGAGTCAGGGAAGGGGGGAGTGAGATGGCTGAGAGACAGGGGAATTAAAGAACACCATGGCAACAAGTCTGTCCACCTACCCCGGCCGCCCACCCACAGGCAGATTCTTTGCTGACGCACTTGAGAACAAGCTGGTTCCTACCAGCTCAGGAAGGTGAGCAAACCCAGAGAGCTCATTAAATCCCTTCTCAGCGACTCTTGTCTGCCTGCAGATAGTGAGCAAGGAGGATATAAATAGAAGTTACATAACATCTCTATGTTGATTCCTGTGCTTACCAAAAAAATGCAGCATGACCTTGTTTTTTTTTTTTTTTTTTTCTGCAACGTTTTCCTCCGCTGTGGGTTGAGGACTTTAAGCCAGTTAGGGATCATCTTAAAGCTTAAATAGTAGGATATAGATTTCCACGTTAAGGACACTCAGGATGATTGTCCAAGTTCAGAACCCTCAGGGATCAAGTCCTCCCCAGGTATTAAAAAAAAAATCCACTTGCTATAGAATAAAACTATAAGGAATCTTGTGGCTTCCTCTCAGGCCATTTCCTGATGATACCAGGAATGACATTAACACCCAAGAGCAAAGAACCATGTGAAACCAAATAAACAGCTTGAGTTTTCTAAACAAGGTTGGAACACTCAAAATACATATACTGAGAGCTAACTGATGGGGACTTCTCTGGTGGTCCAATGATTAAGACTCTGAACTTACAATGACAGGGGCGAAAGTTTGACCCCTAGGAGGGGAACTGAGATCCATGTGCTGCAGGGCACAGCCAAAAGAAATAATAAAGCTAACAGATAGTTTTTAAATACTTCCAAGAGGACTCAGCTGTCGTCTTTTTTCTCAACAGGCAAGACAGTAAGGGTCAAGTGGACTGCAAAGGCCTCCTCATTAGGGAGGCCAACAGAGGGCAGACCTGCAGAGGGAAACACCGGTGGGAAGCCCTGGGATCGACTCAACCCGGTGAGTGCTGTGGGCCTTGCGGACAGACTCCGGCTCTGGCATCACCAGGAGGGAGACTTAAAGCAGCGTGTGCAGATGGGCTATGCTGCCGGGTCCTACCACTCTGCTATCTTGTCTAACCTATGGAGGCCACAAGACTCTCAAAAACTGTTACCATGGGAACTTTTCCCTCTGAAGCATTTCTCAAGCAATGTTACAGGTGCTGGAGAATTCACTGTCCTTGGTCTCAGCAAGCTTTTCCCAAGTCTTGGAACGTGCAGCTTCAACCCAGAGGACTTTCAAACCTGGCTGCAAGGGTTTTGAATACAAGTATCTTCTGGGGATGCAGGTTAATGACACAGGGCATAGGTGGGGGTTGGGATGCTACGGTGCCCTGAAGCCCCACTCAGCATGCAAATCCCATGCCACTCTGCTTTACATGCCATTGATCTGCTCAACAGACGACCCTGAAGGGCTATAAGCAGCTCGAAAGGGGATATCGTGTCTGTCATCCCTACTGGGAATTGCCTTTTTCATCAAAACTGAGAAGTGGTCAAGGACACAGTAAGTCATCCCTCCAAGCAAGATAAGAGCCATCCTCCTCCTGGAGCCCTGCTCTTGGGTCAGCCACAGAAACATCTCCGCCCCGTAAGCCCAAGCCTTTCACCGAGCCCTGTGAGCCTGAGCCTTGTCCTCTTCTATATTCCCGTGAGGAAGACACCACCTACCTTCTGCAATATAAACAGCGTGGATCTGGTAGGGAGCCATACATCTTCCTGTCCCGACGTGGCAAGGTTGCCAGGTAACAAATGTAGAAATACACTCGGAAAACTGTATGTGACAATATACAACCTCCGCTCTGCAGCTGATAACCGAGGAGTGTTAGAACACTATGTTCTCTTAACACTTGGGCTCTCGGTGTGAAAATAAAATTAAATGGGATACTTCCTCTTGTAAATAGAAGACAGGGATACAACTCACACATGCATCCACTAATTGGAAATAGTAGAGGGGTTCGCAACAGCCATGCGCAGTGCAACCAGGCTTCACTCTCCTGCCCCTCTGCCCCCCCAACATGGATTCCAGAAAACTCACAGAAACGCAACAGAGCCAGAACATCTACTATGTGAGAGGGGAGTCCCCCTCTGACCAGAGAAAGGACACGGGTAGAAACTATGGAAGAGTTCAGACATGGTTATAAGCCCGAATGTACTTTCACTGTGTGGCTCCTAAGTCGACTTTGAGAAATCACTGCATAACCAAGCAGTGACCACTTTTTTCTCTGACCAAATAACCAGCGCTCCCTACCCTGCCTCTATCAATAACAAGGCAGATGCTACTCTGGAAGATGCAAAACACCACCATGGTAAATAAATAAATAGGAAAAACACCACCGTGGCTATGGGGTCCTCATTGGCTCCCTGGTGTTGGACCCATGCAACTGCAAGGCTATCCAGTGTGGTAGCAAGTTAAGAGGTTTCTGAGAGAGTCAGACCTGGGTACCACGTCTCAGCTCTGCTAACTAGGTGACTGTGGGGAAGACCCCCTGAATCTTTCGGGATTCAGTTTTCCCATCTGTAATTAGGGCTACCCCCTGCCCCGCCCAGATCAAGTACACAGGGGCACCATGCACTGTGCCTGCCCTAGAAGGCACTTGAATGGAGGCAACCAATCACTTCCTTTTCCCTCTGCAAAAACATAAATATCCTTCAACCTCCCCAGGACTCAAATAGAGGGAGGATCCGGGGCATGCAAAATGGGCAAGAATTCTAACAAGCCTCACCTTACACCAAACTACATATGCTCCTCGAGAGGCAAGCAAAACCCCCAAACTGTAGTAACATGATCTACCTCTTCTTAGGAGCCCCGTTAAATGAGCTGCCCTCTGTCTCCACAGAGAGGAAGTTATGCAAGAGACTTTCCTTCCCATTAACTTGCAGAGACCTGAGACCCCGGCGGCCAGCCGAGGGGAAGCAGCATGTATGACGTGTGTAATTTTTATTTGGCAAATGAGATGCCCAGCCTGAAAGTAAAGTCCTTCATGGTTCTCTCCTCTGTCATTCACAGGCTGGTGATAACAACCAAACCAAAGACATACAAGCCATCTTGGGGCTTCTCTGGAAGGCAGACTGCCCTCCAAAATGGATACATTAACAAAAAGAACAAAGAGGAGCCACAATTCTAATGTGCCCGAAAAACAGAAGCAGGGTCTGCTGGGGAGGGCCCTGGCCCATCTCCCTGGTCTCCAGGGAGGGGCCATGCCAGGGAGGCTGCTGGAGGCTTCTCATTACAGGAGTCAGCTCTGCAGAGGGGCTGAGAACTCAGGCTCTGGCAGAAAACAAAGCCTGACCCAGATACCAGCAAGCACTGTGACCCTAAGCCAAGTACCCTGACCTCTCAGATCCTCTTATCTCCCACCGAGCAAAAACGGATCCAGGCGGGACCTGGCCACCCACGACCATGCAAAGAGAGCACCAAGCCTCGCTCCTGGCACGTGAGTGCTCAGACTTTAGTATCCATTATGATCACCACCGGGGTTCCTAGGTGGCTCAGTGATAAATAATCCTTCTGCTAATGCAGGTAGACGTGAGAGACATGGGTTCGATCCCTGGATTGGGAAGATCCCCTGAAGGAGGGCATGGCAATTCACTCCAGTATTCTTGCCTGGAGGATCCCCATGGACAGAGGAGCTTGGTGGGCTACAGTCTGTGGGGTCGCAGAGGCAGACACAATTGAATATGTGTGCATACACGCGCACACACATAGATGATTACCACCATCTATAGTTATTATGAGGAAGGAAAGACCCAACAAGTGTCTCTGTAATCATAAGGAGAGTTCTCCACACTGACGTTAGGTGTTTTCTTTGGGTTCAAATAAACTTCACTCCCTCCTATACTTAAAGAAGGTGCTTCTCTAAAATGGTGATAAATGTCAACAACACATCTTCACATTTCACATCCTCACGTTGACATTCAGGAAAGAACACGTAAATGAACATTAACATGGTGGCCACATAGAGTCCAGGCTTTTGATTCATTCAGGGAACATTCACTGAGCTCTGACGATGGTCCAAGTGCTGCAGAGTAAGACCAAAGTCTGATCTTGGGAGAAATTATCACTCTTGAGGGGAGGGGAGGAGAGGGAAGACAGATGTAACCAAAAAAGTAACCATGAGCAAGGAGTATGCATCAGGCAGCATTCTGAGCTGAGGGCTTTCTGTACATTTTCTCTTTTTTCCCCACATATTTCCTCATATAACCCCCCAGAATAAGCCTAGAGAGCAGGGTTCTCTGCATTGATTCATTACGGGCAGTTCAAGTTCCCTTTGGCTGACACATGCAGAGACTTCCCTGGGGAACTTGGGGGTGAAGGCTGACTTGATCTCTGCCTCCCGCTGTCTCACAGCGAGCCTCCATGTCAAGTGTGCTGACTGCTAAGGAAATAAACTGCCCACACAAAGAGACCACTGCATCTACCTCAGGAAATTAAGATGCTTCCAGACCAGGAGGCAGTTCAAACAGGGCATGGGGAGCACGCCAGGCAGAGGGGAACTGGGCACGTCCCACACAGAGCACAGGCATCTCAGTACAGGCCCAGAGCTGGCAAACCAGCAGGTGTGGTGGCGGGACAATAAGCTCGGAGGTGAACGGGAGAACCAGAGGGGGCCAGGCACTCAGGCTCCAGCGGATCACCCCAGCAGCCTGTGGAGTCCACCCTCCATGGCAGGGAACCCGGTGGTCCAGGCATGGCTGACTGCAGCGTGGCAGGCAGAAATGTCCCGAAGCAGGGAAGCTGCGAAGAGCTCATCTCAGGCTCAGAACTCAGATGGCCCTGAGCCAGCAGGGGTGTAGGATGTTGGTCAGGGACAGGAGTTCTGAAGCTAGAGCATTTTGTTTCCAACCCCAGCTCCCCCAGCCCTGGCTGGGCCACTTGGGGCGTGTCGCGCATACCTTTGGGTGTCGACTGGCTTGTGACAAGTCCTAACGAAGTCCCGACTATGAGAACACTGGGAGGCAGAGTGGGAGCGGAATGAGTTCCTGATGGAAATCAGGAGGGAGGAGACGGATTATGTCACTGTTTCCAGCTTGGGTGAGTGACTGCAGGGTGGCGGTGGGGAGCCCGCTGACCTTGATAAAGGACAAAAGAAGGCAGCGGGTGGAGGACCAGAGGGGACTTGGGGTTACATGAACTGAGAGCTAGCAGACGTGGAGATGCCCAGCAAGGGTGTGTGCAGAAATCTAGAGACGGGCAGGGAGGTGGGGCCTGGAGCTGTTGGCACAGACGGTAGCTGGGAGCCACAGAGATGGAGGAGGGCATCCAGGGAACTTGAAGGAAAAAGATGACAAAGAGGCTGTAGACTGGGTGCCAGCATCTCACATGTTTTAGGGTTAACCGTAGGTGTCTCAAGGAGTCCCTGTGCTCACCACAAGGAAAACCTCTGCAGGAGACACAGAAATTGCATAGCATCAGGCCACCAGGGAGCGACTGATGTGAAATGTGGGACCCTGGACTGGGTGGTCAGAGAGGGCTTTCAGATGAAAACTCAGGACTCCTGAGCCACACACGTATCACCAGGGAAGGAGCTGCCCAAGCCTGCCCTGCAAATCTGCATTGAAAGGTGGTAAGCAGGATGATAGAATATATGCCTTTAGCGGTAAGGAAGGGAATGGGGGATTCCCCACTGATTAAAACAGGAAAGAAAAAGGAGAGGCCGCTCTTTCCCTGAATTTCCATTTACTAGTTGAGTAAATGGCCAAATTCTCTGGGTACTTAGGATATTAATCACCTGGCTAATATTTACTGCAAACCACTGCTCTACCAAGGAGTGAAGAACCTAGAACAAAACAGTTAAGACATGGTTCTTGGGTTTCCCTGTTACCCCAGTGGCAAAGAATCCACCTGCCAATGCAGGAGACACAGGTTTGATCCCTAGTCTGGGAAGATCCCACATGCCTCAGAGCAACTAAGCCCACGCACTGCAAGAACTGAAGTCCACTCACCCTAAAGCCTGTGCTCTGCAACCAAGAGAAGCCACCACAATGGGAACCCTGCACACTGCAAGTAGAGAGTAGCCCCTGTTCCCTGCAACTAGAAAAACCCTGGGCACAGCAACAAAGACCCAGTAAAGCAAAAAAAAAAAAAGAAAGAAAAAAAAAAAAAAGACATGGTTCTTTCTCTAAGGCAGATTCCTATCTAGTCAGCAAAGATTAAAAAACACAAGGATTGGCAGAGGCTTTCTCGAAAAGGCCAAATGGTAAATATGCTAAGACTTGCTGCCATTCTGTCTCTGGGGCAACCCCTCAGCTCTGCTCTGGCAGCATGAAAGTGGCCAGACATGACCCTAAAGGTTACTGGAGGGCTGGCTGAGTTCCAGTAAAACTATTTACAAAAGCAGGCACCCAGCTGGATTCGACCCGCCGATCATAGTTTGCCAAGCCCTGGACTAAGGTATCATGAGCCAAGAGAGCAGAAACTGGTGTGGGCTTAGAAGTTTGTAAGAGGAACTCCATCCTTGGAAGGCACTAGGGAAAGTTAGGAAGAACCTCTTGCTAGAGATGAAGAAAGAGAAAGAAGGAAGGACAGCTGAGACTTATCATGGATTTAACAGGAGACAATGATGGGACAACCATTTTCAAATTTTCTGACGTCTTTTTCTTCTTAGTCAAATTCTGGAGACCGTGGAAAACCCAAAGGGTCTCCTGAAGACATCGCCTCTTGGAAACTAATACTGGGCTTGTGGATTTTGTAGGAAAGGAAGAGATTAACACTTTGCATCCAAAATGCGTGCACATGTGCTGAGTCACTTTAGTCTTGTCTGACTCTATACAATCCTATGGACTGTAGCCCGTCAGGCTCCTCTGTCTGTTGGATTCTCCAAACAATAATATTGGAGTGGGTTGCCACGCCCTTCTCCAGGGGATCTTCCCGACCCAAGGATCGAACCCTAGTCTCATGTCTCCTGTATTGGCAGGTGGGTTCTTTACCACTAGTGCCACCAGGGAAGCCATCCAAAGATCTCTCCCCACACCCTGTCAACTGCAGTCCCCTCCCTTAGGGAGGGCCAGGTGAACAGCTGTGTGGAACTGTCTACTTCTGCCTACCCTATTGGCTTTGCTACTCACGAAAGAAGAAAAATAACACTGGGTCTTTAGTTCCCCCACCAGTGCAAGCCAGCATGCACATCCTACCCTTGAACGGAGCTGTTCCAACCCAAGGGAAAAGGCGCACGCTGATGCTCTGTACAGGAATGTCTTGCCCTGGAAGTATGGCATCCAGGCCCCATCACCTGAACAGCTGGGCAGGAGGGGGAGTGTTCATTCAAGTCTTATATTCCCAACAGTGGGAACTATTTGTGGATCCTGAGTCCTCACATCAAAACATGGATCTAAACCAATAATCCCCAAAGACTCTCGTTCAATGACACGTCAGTTTCCTGGGAATGGAGAGGAAGGGCCCATGTCCAAGGATGATTAGGACCAAAAAGTAGTAACAACAATAATAATAAAACAGAGAAGGAAAAAAAAGTCTTGGGTCAGGGTGCAGGTAACTGGACTGCCGTTGCTTTCTAGTTCACCCAGAATGTCTGGCAGAGTAAGTAACTAGTGCCCAAGGCAAGGAAGCCTCCCACCCTCCTGGCTCTCTAAAATCATCTCAAATACAGACACGGTGAGAGGGACTTAAGTGAACTGTATGTGAGAAGAACACAAAACAGCACCCTCTCCCAGGCCCACTGGATCATCAACCGCTAGACAGAAGTTGGATTTCTCATAGAAAACAAACTGAATAAAACAAAGCACATTGTAAATAATAAAGACTGCATTCACATAAATAATCACCACCTCCTTTTGAGGTCCTTCTATGGCCTGGGCCCTGAGTGAGGCACTTTCAGTGAATCACCCTCTCCAACTGTTGCAGAAGCCCTGTGAGGTGGGGATGGATACTGTCCTCCTTCCTGAGCAGGAGCTGGGCGGGAGGTCTAGGACTTTGCCCTGAGCCCTGTGGAGGGAGGTGATGAGACAGGGTAGACTGGCCTTCCCCCACCAAACCAGCGCTGGGCAGCCCTATTCCTGCAACTCAGCTGGGGTGCGCCCTCTTAGCCCTATGTGACCNGCAACCCAATCCAGGCCCACCCGCCCTTGAGTATACTGGCAGCTTCTCCAAGAGACAGCGGCCTGACTCCTCAGAGGCTGGTCCTGGAACTCCACTGTGGCATCTCATCTGGAGCCTGAGCATATGAGTAACAAATGTGTGAAAACATGAAACTAATATTCATAATTACTTTACAAGATAAAGAACTTGAAGGAGAAACAGCTTCTGTGAGCCTTGCCGATCATCAGGGGTACACTGTGAAAAACACGGCAGCTCGCCAGTAACTCAAGACTGCCATGCCAGCCAGGCTCAGCCCCCTCGAGCCCTCCCCAGGCTTCCTTATCCCTTACTTAATGGTGTCTTGTCTTCTAGACTCAGTGAAAAACCTCCAGAGCCAATGGGGCAGAGACCCTCTGACCTTTTCACTTCTAGCATCCCCTTAGCGACACGTCGGCCAACAGGCATTAGCTATACGTGAGTCCAAGGTGCCAGGTGTGAGGCGGGAAGGTGCAGAGTCTCCATTCAAGACATCCTGTCCTCACCCGGCTGCAGGTACTTTTTCTCCCCATTTTTTTCTTTTCTACTGAGGTAGAACTTTGCGATAGAAAGCACACCAGTTCTGTTAGAACAGACTTATACCCGCATAACCAGCACAGGTAAACCACACCGGAGAACATCTCTTAATACCCTGGAATATCCCCTTCTGCACCTCCTAAAACATATCCTCTCTCGCGATATGACCAAGTCTACCACACATTCATTCTGAATTCAGGCTTTCATTAGCTCTCTCCAAATAGCTTCTGATTAACTTTTAAATTATTGGACTGTGCTTCTTTTAAATCACTGGATTCCTTCTAGACTCTGCTTTGCTCAATTTTATCTGTCAGATTTGTAGTTCTTTGTTACAGCTCTGAGGCCCCTTGAGGGGCTGCCTGCCCCCAATATATCCCCAGCCCTGTCTCCTCCTTGTCCCGTGAGTCCACTGATCACGCATGCACCACTGGGCCTCCTTGCCGTGCGTGTGACCCAGCCCTCCNCTCTGCTTTGCTCAATTTTATCTGTCAGATTTGTAGTTCTTTGTTACAGCTCTGAGGCCCCTTGAGGGGCTGCCTGCCCCCAATATATCCCCAGCCCTGTCTCCTCCTTGTCCCGTGAGTCCACTGATCACGCATGCACCACTGGGCCTCCTTGCCGTGCGTGTGACCCAGCCCTCCACACCCCAGCTCCTGGCACAATTACCAACTTTCAGACCCACACCCATCCCACAGAGCCCAAGTCATCCAAAAGCCTTTCACCAACCCCTTACACAGCTGTAGCTACTTCTTTCTGGGGGGTCTGTAGTACCTTTCCCACCTCCTGGATGGCACCGCACGCCATTCTTCCTATGTGCAAGGATACTAAGTCTTATATCCTTGCAAGATTTCAACTGTTTGAAGACTGAGCTTCCAGGATTAGCAAATTAGCACAGCTTTTTTTGTTTTGTTTTTTGCTTTTTAGGAGGGGATGGAATAACCTAGGGTTTCCAACTTCTGATGTAGCCAGCAGAAAAAACCCACCACTATCAATACCACTTCAACTGAGAAAAGACATCAGAGCTTAAAATAAATTGGACAGGATATAACCTCAGAATAAACTGGTCAGACGGTCCTTCAAACTCATACATTTGATTTATGAAACTGACCACACTGCCCTCATTTCCACACTTGCCTGTGCCTGGAGAAAATCCTCAGACTGACTGGCCCCAGTGTCTGGAAACCACGGCTTGTGAGTCACTAGAGGAGCACCGTGCACACAGCAAGTGCTCAGTAAATGTCTAGTTTGACCGCTCCAGTCCCTGGAAATGACATGGTTCAGAGACCAGGAGTGTTCCAACCCTGCTCCCACACCAGCACAAGCACCCAGACAGCAGGAGCCGCCCGGGGTGCACAGCCAGACTCACGTGGGACAGAAGCAAACAGCAAGCCCACAGGTCGCTGGTGCCCATGCAGCGGACTCTCCCACGATACAAACCTCAAACGAGGGCAGCACGCATAATGACCTTCCCAAGTGTGTGCTGGGGAAGGTGGGGCTGGAGGGTGAGGAGACGGGGCGGCCACAGCCGCCGTGCGGCACGGGGCGCCGGGCTGAGACTCAGGCACCCTGTCTCAGGCCCACGAGAAGAAAAGCCCTTGATACATTTGCACAAAGGACCAAAATTTCATTACTCCAGATTCTGAATTTAAATTCGAGACCAAAAATATAAGGCCGAGTCAAATATATACCTAAGGGGGAATTCTGTGGATATATACATTATATCTCAATCAAAAGCTATTACCAAAATATGTGTGTGTGTGTATGTATGTACATACATACACACACACACAGAGAGCTAAGTAAACCCTTATTCAGAGCCAACAAAGAATGAAGAATGTATGAAGAAGGGAGAATTACAAATATTTTAAAATATTTAAAAGAATCATCTTCACTGCCATGTCTATATGAAAATTATGTATATATTATTAAAATTGCTTCTTTAAAGACTTTGTCTAAGAATTCTACTCATTATTATTTTAAAATATGTATCGGCAGCAGCCAACAAAAAGCCATCCATTTATGTCTGACTAACCTAGCCTGGCTTTCCCCTCTTTGCATGTATTAGTTCAAATTGGTTCAGTTTTATTGAGCTTTTCATTTACAAGATAAATGCACAGTTAGCAAGAGCTGCAAGATTCATGGATATAGTAAGTCTGAGTAGTACACGTAGTTCAGGCTCCTTCTGGTCATCTGGTGATGGGATCCTCTATGATCTTTGATTACAAACTAAAAATAATGCATTCAACTATTCACTGAGCACACATTTATGGATTACCTATGATGCACCAAATCCCAGGCCAATTTTCTTTGCACATCCTCAGCATTTTAGCCACTTTGGCATGTAACCCATGTATTAGAGGCAAGTCTGAATAATGACTGAATGACCACGGCAAGTGAGCAACAGAATTCGCTTATTCAGAATAAGAGAAGTTTGTGCCCCAAGAAGGCGCTCTCTCATACACCAGTCTCAGCACCACCCATCTCTGGCTCCTGGAACAGAGCCTCTAGGGACGCTCCCCGGCAGCCAGGCCGCCTCCTACCTGTATGGTGGTGTTGCCTCCTTCCAGCAGGGCGATGGCCAGAAGGATGCTTTCATGGAACACTCGGTCACTGGATGCGTTCATTATGAGGTCGATGACCAGGTTGGAGGCCCCCTCCTTGTCAAGGTGGCACTGAACCTCAGCCAGGCTCATCTCACCCCTGCTCATGGGGCTGGATCCGGAGCCTCCCCCTGGAAAGATGCAACATTGCCCTTATCAACTTCACTCAGAGCAGCTAACATTTACTGCATACTTACTGCATACCAACATTCTATGCACTCAAGGGTTTAATGATACTATCTCTCCGGACCTTTTTAACAAGCCCACAAGGCAGGTACTCATTATTGGCACCAAGATGAAGTCACTTGCAAAACAACACCCAGTGCAGCTGGTAAGTAATGGAGATGGAACTTGAATGCAGACAGACTGGATGAAGGAAGAGTAATACATTTTGAGCAAAAGACCTAAAGCCATCCAGCCAAGACTCGCCCTCACATCAAAATACAATGACCTGGGCCAGAATTAAGAACCAATCCAATTTTAAGAGACAAACTCAACTTAAGCACTCTTAAGAAGCATAGCCCATACTGATCACTTTAGCCCTCTTTTTAAGAAACCCACCCTGGCCCCAAACTCATCCTTTCACATAATTTGCATCTGTTCATTCATTCATTCACTGTTGACTCAGAGCTTGGCATGAAGTCAAGAGCTGGGGATAGGGGAATGAACCAAAAAAAATTCACCTCATTGAGCTTCAGATGAATATACTTAGGAAGAGATGGCCTGTGCCACTTAGCGGAACAGATTCCAACTGGATTTAGAAAGCTTGAGAACTTCACATTGTTATTCGCAAAAATTGAAATATTAATGGACATGGAGAAATGGGGCAGCCAATTTATGAAAAACAGAAAACCATCAGTCCTTCCCTGCAGGGGTCAACTCAGATGCCACCTCCTTTACGTTGCTTGTCCTTGACTGCCTAGAATCTGTTGCACCTGTCGTCCAAGGTGGACGTTGGGTGTCACGTCTCTTCTCTGACAGCTTCTTAAAGACAAACAGTTTTGAGACATTGTGGGGGAGAGGGCTGCTCGACAATCACTGGGAACTTCTGGATGAGAAGCTAAGATCTGTTTCTGAGGTTCTCTGGGAGCAGATCTGCTCCACATTTTCATTTGGCGAGAAGCCCAAGATTCCTCCCCAGAAGTTGCCAGGATTAATTTATTAAGCACCTAGTGTTTCTGTGCTATGAGCAGAACCCTGCAAGGACCAGACATTCTCAAGAGTCATCACCACAGACTAGGAATCATGCACCTCACATTTGTGCTTCGAGCATGGCGCTACCAGCCCCTTAAAACCAACGCCATCGCCCACAGGTGAATTCAATGTTTCTGCAGCTTTTGCCTGTCACTCTGCTAACAATGTTTTGGGACACCTTTCAGGATGTTTTTTAAAACAGTCCCATACAGGGATGCACCTGATGGAGAGAGCCAACTCACTGGAAAAGACCCTGATGGTGGGAAAGATTGAGGGCAGGATGAGAAGGGAGCGACAGAGGATGAGGTGGTTGGATGGCATCACTAACTTGACAGACATGAGTTTGAGAAAACTCTGGGAGACAGTGAGGGACAGGGAAGCCTGGTGCGCTGCATGCGGTTCACAGGGTTGCAAAGAGTCGGACATGAGTTCGCAACTAAACAAAAATAATACAGCGGTGTGTGTGTGTGTGTGTGTGTGTGTGTGTGTGTGTGTGTAAAGTCCCCTAAGGCTTGGGGAGGCACAAAGCATGACACTAGGATTAGACACACCTGCCTTAAGTTACCGCCCAGGCACTAGCAAGCTCCCCTTCCTCTGTTCAATGCCAGATAGTGGGTAACGTATAGGAGAAAAGCAGATGAAGGAGGTCAGTGCTTGGGAAAGCCTTCGCCTTGGTACACGTGTTATAAGATAGCTTCCACCCTCCTCACTGCCAACAGCATCCTCATCTTATGGGGAAACATGAGTCTGAATGACCACGAGGAAATGTGCAATCAAGTTAAATTCACGGAGTCCTTCAAGTATCCCCAAGAGGTTCGCTGCATGAGAAAGAGGGGGAAAGCCTTAGCCAATATCACATTGCAGGGGACATTTTTAGACACCAATTTGATGGTAGACCAAAGACAAAACAAGTTGCTAAAATAACACACTAGCAACCCAAATGCATCTGTTAGAGTCTCAACCTGCTAAGCAGAAACACGCAGCTTTGGAGTGGCACACTCAGTTCACACGTGCAGCTCATTAGCACACCACGGGGCCTACCTCCTCCCCCAGGCTTGCTGGGTCCTCCTGGCGACAGCGGGCCATTGCCAAAGCTCGTGAGGCTCTCTCTTCTTCCCGAAGGTCTGATGTTTCCATAGTAACGGTTGACCAAAATCTGCCTGAGGGCCTCACCCTTAATTCAAACAGGATAATGAAATCAGGTTCTGAATTTAATGCACAACTGAGCGACTGACTCACATTTAAAAAAAAGACAGGGGTACCCAGTTATAATTGGCTCAGTCTCACTCCATGAAAAAATAAATTATTAATAAGAGCACTTGGAAACTTCTAAAGTTAGCTTCTTCAATGTTTTCTCAGGAAATCAGATCATAAAAAAGCATCAATCTAAAATATTAAATATCTGAAAGTACTCTCTCACACTGATAAAGATAGAACATGAATCTGGAAGGATAACTAGGATTAACAAAACAAATAAAAAAGTCCCTTTGAGGTAAGTCAGTAGGATTCAGACAAATTAAAAAATTTACAGGTCAACTTCCACACAGCAATATGAAAATGTTTACTCTAACCACAGGATTTATTTCCAACCGTTCTAAGTTCTTACAATATCAGAGTAATAAATAAAATCATAAGATGAAAGTAAGCCTTTCTTACAGAACTAGTCAATGAGTCAAATGGTAAAGAAAATAAATGCAACAGAAAATAAATTATTGGCAGATATCAGACATGTCAATCAACAAACAAGCAGCATGGATGAAAATGATATTTGAGATTTTCTTTTAAAGAATATGGGAGGAAGGGCCTAGCTGGATATAAATGTGGGCATGAGCTGATAGTCATGGAATCTGAGTTATGAGAGAGGGTGTTCTCAAAACTCTTCAAAACATGTATTTGGGGATATTTTTTTAACATTTCCATGACAAAAAAACTTAAAAAAATATATAAATATTAAAAGAATCCTGGGCAGGGGATAAAACAACTCTTTCCACAATTCCAACCAAAACAGAGCAAAGAAACCACTCGGATCTATTCCCAAATACTTCGCACACTGGCAAAGCAGCAGGATTCACTCTCAGCTCTAGTCCACGGCAGTCTCACTCGCTGAGCGACTACCCTCTAACTCCCACCCCGCCAATCTGGAACTTTTTACCAGTTAAAGGCTGTACAGATTCCCCTGGACTGTTTCTAAGGGACAAAGCAGTAAGTCCTGGAGTTCCTCTGGCACATCCCGGAGAGAGGTTAAGTGAGAATTCAGCAGGGGGAAGACGTGTTGCAATACAACTAGTCTCTGAAATAGAGACTCCAGAGTTCTATCGAAGAGATCTGTGACTATACTGAGAATCAGGAGAACTTAAAAATGATTTGTTAATAAGCTTCAAGAATAAGTCTGGAGATTTCGAGGAAGGTGTTTGCAAGACAAGATGGGAGGGAGCAGAATGTGCTGGGGATGGTGGAGGCCAGGGGTGCCCCGAGGAGGCAGGACTGGGGAAGAAGGACAAAGCAGAAAACTCAGTCTGTCAAAATGATACAAGGTCCCAAGGTGACCCAGCTGGCTTTTCTCCTTGGTTAAATTCATGCTGCTGGTCAAAGACTCCAGGGATAAGTGGGGAGATGGGGTAAACACAAAAGTGAGAGAAGCAGGGAGGCAAGCCTGAGTTTTCAATGAAAAAGTTCAGAAATGAAAAAAATCTCGTCTTTCTTCTCTCCATTCTATCCACAAATATGCATCTCACTCTAGTTAAACGAAGGAGAATTCTCATTAGGATAAGAAAATCACTTTGTACCTTGACCATCCGTAATTTCAAAATTCCGAGAGAACTTTCAATGGGGAAGCAATTTGTGATCCTTAAAAATACCTTCAAAATAAACTATTTTCAGTATAATATCCTTTAATGGCTTAGAAAACCACATTTTGGCATAAGGACATAACTTTGCACCAGTACAAACATATCAACACGCTCCAAAACAGTCATCGAGAGCGGTGATTTAAAAAGGCTGACTTCACAGAAGAAACACAGATGTCAAAGGAATGGTCAAGAAAAGGAGGAATGACAAGATCACCTCCACGTAGAATATAACATTAAATACCATGTCCCTCTGTCAACTCAATGATGCATCTATTGGAGTTTCTTTCAGAAGATACAGACTTCTGAGTTCTCCCAAGAGGGATGGCTGGTAGGAAACCATCCCAGTTTTCTATGCGATCCTCTGGGGCACCACAAGAATACTGTCTGAGAGGTAAATGACGGGTGAGACCAGTGAGCTGCAGCCACAGAGAAGAGCCCAGGTCCCCATCACGGCAAGAATCTGGAAGATCACAGGGCTGAATGATCAACAGCTGAGTGACCGTCACCAGCCGACAGACATGTACTTGTCAAGGAAGACTCAACCAGAGCCCTCACCCTAGGATTCTACCTAGGACCGGACTGACTCAGATTTTTTGCTTCTCCAGGTTTTGAGGGTCTCATCATTGAGACCCTGGTGAATCTGCAATCAAGGAGGCAGGAGGTAGGGAAGGAAGCACGTGTCTTCCAGGAACACGTGGACTTCAGGAACAGGAACTTCACATTTGTGTAGCCTGGATGCCGAACTGAAGTTACCAAGGGATCTCACATTACCATTTTGCCTCTCTNTGGCTTTCCCCAGACAGACACCAGTGCTCATGACCTTGGCTACCACCGAACAGCTGGCCCAGCCCCAACCCCAGAGCACCGTGTCAAACGAGCAGTCACATGACCGATGACGGCCGGTTAATATTATTTTTCACAAACATTATGAAAACGAAGTTCAATGTGATGTACATTTACATGAACCCAACAAGGGGGTGCAAGGCAAGATGCAACCGGGCAGGTCCCAGTACGATTCACCCACAGATTACTGCTCAGCACATGCATGAGGACGCCAGTGCACAGACTCCCAACACATACGTGAGACCTACGCTTTGGCCCCGCCCACAGCATTCTAATCAAGGCTACCAATGCGGAAGAGCTCTGATTAGAGTATTAGAGGACTGATCATTGCAAAGCATGCCCACTGGCACTCAGCTCTTTGATCATCAGTTTCATTTCTAAGATCTCCTTTCAGATTGAGCACACGCTTTAGTTCTGACTCCTGTGATTCTAGAACAGGTTCGCAGAGTAAATTTTGATCCTTGGAAGGATGCCTCCCACAAAAAGCTTCTCGGTAACTTTAGATGCCTTAATGAATTCTAGTCCTGCATTTAGCAAGCTGAGCTGGCGACAGGAAGAACAGAGACAGTTTGCTGTGAAACTACTCCTTCATCAACAGCATCACCCAAATGATAACACAGATACCCCGAACCTGAACTCTGCTTCTCCTCTGCGCAGGACCCAAAGTTCTGTTTTGTGTAACTGCAGAAAGGTCTGGACCGTCCAGAGTTTCTCGACCAAACGTTTCACGGTGGAGATGAAGGGTTTTGTGCAAAAACCTTCAGAGAGTCATGAGCCTTCACCGGCAGGACACTGTGGCTTGAGTTCCTCAGAACTTCCTACACCAAGGGCCACCCAATTATAGCAATGATCAGATCCCAGCCAGGCTAGACATGTCCCTCCTGCACTGTCCCAAGAGACAGACACTTCACCATGACAGTTCACACCCAACCAGCAACACTGACAAGCGCCTGTATTTGCTGGCATCGCAAATACGGGTGACTGACACACACCTCAGTGGAGTTCTCAGAATCCGGAGCTTGGGGAAGCTAGTTGGGAGTAAAAGAAGCAGATTAGTTACAGCACACGCATCTGGTGACCACAAAGAAGTCCAGAGACCAACACTTGGGGACAAAATTGACGATGAGGTGACCGGGTTGTCACACACGTTGAAGGGAGTTTCAGCTGCGGAGGGCAGGAGACACCCTCACTTCTAGAATGAACTTAACGTGGTTGCGCTGGGAGAGACGACTGGCCTGAGATGGGGAACACATCTAAAAGAATGAAAGAAAAAGCCTAGCACTGATCCAGAAGGAACTACGTCTAAATAATGAAAGATGTCAAAGGCAGAGGCACTGCACGTCTCTGTTCTGCTTGCCCACAGAGGAAAAGTGATCCAGCACATGGCCCTAGGGGCTCAGGGAACGGAGGGTGGGTGGATGATGACCACAGGGGTCTCCGGTGCAGTTCCCTTTCTGGGGGCTGGAAGGCCCTGCAAGGTCTGCACCCCTGCCTGCCCATGATGAGCTTCTTCAGTGGGAACGTGTGTCCTCCCAGCCTCTCCTTTCCCCATATCCTGGCCCTGCATCAGAGGGTGACACCCCACGCTCTGGCTTAGGGACAGAAAAAGTCTCTCCCCTCCTGTGGCTCTGGGAGGAGAAAGGAAGGCTCCTGGCCGCAGCTTTCTTGGCTGGTTTCTTCTCCCTCCACACCCTTCCCTCGAGGCTCCAGGGATACTAGGTTCCCCGGTCTGCCCCTGCCATACCACGCGGACACCCTACACCTCTGATGACTCCTGAATTTCATTATGTCCAATCCATAAATGAGAGACAAGATACGGCCCTGAGGGAAAGGACTGGCCACGGGGAGGGCGCGTGTAGTGGCTGAAAAGGCCCACAGCTCCACGTGATGGCAGTGCCACGAATCTGGCCGCCCAAGGGCATGTGCTTGGGACAGAGACGGATGTCGGATGGAACTGCCGGACCCGCCCTGGGCCGCGGTCACACACCAGGCCTGGCTGGCGGGTTCAAGGTGCGGTCTGGCTCACACTGCCACTGAGTGACCTTGGCCTCCCTCGGCGGGGCTCCAGCAACACAGCAGACCTCTCCCGAGGCCAGAGTGCGGCTGCCGGCGGTGAGATGCAGCAGGTGCTAAAAGCGAGGGGTGGGGGTGGGAGCTGGGAAATCCTGTGGGTTCACAACCCAGCTCAAAACTTGATACCCCTTTCATGGTGTGACCCTCAAGATGGAAAACATGCTCTTAATACAAGACTGTTATTTTGTGACCTAATAATTTCTTTTTTCTCTCTCTATTTGCCAACAGGTAAAATGAAGTAAAGATATAAAAGGGCTCTTTAACCACAAAGATTATTTTATGAAGGACGAAGAGGCAGATGCGGAGAGTTGCTCACTCAGTTCTGGACAGAAGAGCCGTCAGACATGAGTGCAACTCCACGTGCCTCAAGAAGCAACTTTCTCTCCGATATGTTTAGCTTCCTGTTGGGGTCGGGAGGCACAGGGTGTTGAGAGAGGACTTGCGTGTGGTGAGGGAAACAAAACCAGAGCTCAGGGGAAAGTGTGCTGCAGAAAATATAAATGATATCATGAGCCAAGACTGCGTTTTAACTCCACTCCTGCGTTCTGTAGGCTTTAGGCTGAAGAAGTAAAGCTGTACACACACATGCGCCATCTGCCCTTAGTGCAAAAAGGACACACGAGGAGAAGGAAGGCAAGTTCCCATGAGCTTTGGAGCAGTCGGAGACACAGATGGAGAAAAGTACTATCATTTACAGTCAGCTTTGGCCACATTCCACCAACATATCCTTCATACTGATTCTATACGATCAGAACAAAAGGATTACAGACATGGATTTACTACAGGAAGCCACAGAGCTACCGTCTTACTGCCTTGCCAATCAAAATAATAGTTAAAGAAAAGACGGAGTGGAACTCGTGTGTCTTTTTAAAATTCTCTTGTTTGATATCCCTTATGTCCAAAGAAGCATGTTGAATTCTTTCAGAATGTTCACAGAGCTGTTTCTTAAGCACTCAAGAGATCAGTGGTTTCTGGTATGTTTTATGATTGGACTGGTTGGTACTCAGCTGCCTCCCTAAACTTAGCTGTCATACTGGTGTTTAATTTTTGAAATGAAAATTAAGATTAATGACCTTTTCTCCTAGAACGTGACAGGAAGACCTCTGAGACAACAGAAAATGTTTGCTTCTTGAAGAACCACTATTTATACAGGAGGACAATTTCTTAATGTCATCCACTCATAAAAAAGAATAGAAAAACCAAAAACAATGGACGGGTATTACCTGACGGCGGCTCGTGCAGGGACTGGTGCTGTATGACCTTCAGCCAGTCACTGTACCTTTCTGGGCTTCCACCACCTGACCTGTAGTTCAAGGAGACTGGAGCAGGTATTATAAGGATTCCTTCCAGCTAAAACATTAAGTTATGCTTGGTATATTTTCAGTAAACTTTATTCCGTAACATCAAACAGCTAAGTTCCCTAAAAACACAACCCAATAGGACACAGAATGATTTCAGGCATGGAAAAGGCCAAACCAAGCTTGGCATATGATTTGGCAAAATAACCAACGGTCCCTATTAGCACTTCCTCCTAAGAGGATTTCAGCTGTATTTCTGGGAGGATTGGCTCTTTTATGGCAGTCAGCCACAATATGGAAAAGATAAGCATATTAAGCTACATAAGCTACATAAATACATATACGTACTACCCAAAGCAAAGGATAGTTCTGGTAAATGAATGAACTGATTTTCTTGGCACATTTTTATTATCAAAGTAACCTTCTTTTTAACATGAAAGATCATGCTCAGTGACCATAGGTAATGGAGACTGTTCTAAGAAAAAGAGTTTGCCTGTATTTTCCACGTCTTGTCTTTTACCACCTCACCCCAGGATCAGTCAGTATACTGAGATGCTGACGCCTCCAGTCAAGGTGCGGTCTCTCCAAACCAGCAGTTGACTGGCAGTGATCTGACGCTATCTGGCTTTGAACTTAGAAACTGACTACTGCCCTCCGTTGCCTCTTCACATTTTTCTAGGATCTTAAGTCTTCCCAGAGCTTTTAGACAAGGTTAGCAAGATCAACCGTCACAGAAAAAAAGATTTCAAGTGACTNGGATCTGACGCTATCTGGCTTTGAACTTAGAAACTGACTACTGCCCTCCGTTGCCTCTTCACATTTTTCTAGGATCTTAAGTCTTCCCAGAGCTTTTAGACAAGGTTAGCAAGATCAACCGTCACAGAAAAAAAGATTTCAAGTGACTGGCTTTGAAGCAGAAAGCCAGAGAATCCCAACTGGTTATCCTAACGACGGCATTAGAGTAGCAAGTAGATTCACGCGGGAGATGCTGAAATGCTCGCTTTCTGTGCATAATGCACCTACCATTTTACCCAGGGATAAATGTCTACCACAGATGAAGGGAAAGTATCCTTTGTCATTCCTAAATAAAAAGAAGCCCGCAGGCTTCCCAGGGTTCCTACCTGTGGTGTGTGTACGAGAGCACACACTCGCATGCATGCCCACCGATACACACACATGCAGGCATCCGTGTGTGCCCGACTCAGGCCAGCACACAACACAGCCACTGAGACTCTGCTTCCTGACGTCACCAACAGGAATCCCACCCCTAGGCTTCTAGAATCTTCCTTTGAAATAAGATATCTTCCTTTCCTGGACCATCCCTAGCAGACATTGAAGACAGTTCAAGAAATGAGACCGAACATCAAATAAACAACCCCACCTTATACCTAAAGCAACAAGAAAAAGAACAACAACAAGACTGTATTGTGGACCGAATTCTCAGCACAGCAAAGAGAATTTATCATCTCCAACGCCATGAATCAGTCTTTAGTGCCTTTTCACCCACTCCATCTCAGAGGAGGGAAGAAATAAACAAATAAACAGCCAATGGGTTTGCAAATATGTTTGCTGGGTCCTGCCTTTCTCAAGCCTTTGTAAACCACATCAGGAGAACAGAACACCCACAAGAAAGCTGAGCAAAGAGAGAAGTTACCTAGTATTTTAGCAGGACAACTCTGAATCTGCACGTCAGCTAGCATAATACCCTTTGCTAATGGCACTGGCTTTTTGAAACAAGAAATAGACATTATTTGGCTCTGACGATGCAGTTTCACCTACAGTTTACAGAACAAGTTCATCAGAACTGAACCCAAAAGGGAAAATCTGCATTCTGACGTGACTGAATTATACAGCTTCTATCATTATGGAATCATCTCAGCAATAAAAAGAAAAAGAAAGGAAAAAACAAAAAAAACTTCCCGAGATTCGGCAATAGCTTCTCTATGCTCTGAGTTGAGCTCGCTTGCTCTAGGGTTGCCAGTGTCTAACAGTAAACAGCCCCGCTGCATTTATTGGCAATTACTGTTGAAGGTCACACATCAGCAGCGAGCCTAAATTCCAGGAAAAAAAGAAGCTCTTATGTAACTGCCGCCTGAATGTTGGCAGGTGCCCAACCCAGCAGTTCACAGCGATGTAAAAAAGTAGGACACCTCCACTCTGGCTTGGACGTCATGAGAACGCCCCCTGAAGGTGAAATTGAATAATTCTTGTGTTTCTCTGTTTCCTCTCTCCCCCCTTACCCCCCTGCTGAATTTTATTATTGACAGGAGCCTCTCTTGCTTGCAGAAGCAGTTCTTGGTGGCATGGTGGCAGAAGCTGAGGACTCAATACTGGCAGATACAGGCGGGCTGCAGCCACCTTAAAGAGTGGGAGCACCAATTTCACTTTTCCATTGCAGTGAGTCACTAACAGGCTCATCTGCCAGTGGTCCTCGCCTGCTGTGAACTGACCTCCTTGCTCAGGTCCAAGTCCCTAAACTACATATTCTTATGACCCCATGTTCTCATGATCCAAATCCTAAAGGAAATCAACCCTGAATATTCACTGGAAAGACTGATGCTAAAGCTGAAGCTCCCAAACTTTGGCCACTTCAAGTGAAGAGCCAACTCGTTAGAAAAGTCCCTGATGCTAGGAAAGATTGAAGGCAGGAGGAAAAGGTGGGGCCAGAGGATGAGATGGTGAGGGATAGCATCACCGACTCAATGGGCATGAATCTGAGCAACTTCAGGAGACGGTGAAGCCCGGCATGCTGCAGTCCATGGGGTCACAGAGTCAGCCTTGACCTAGTGACTGAACAACAACATGATTCCCTATACCTTACCTTCCTACATGTCTCAGTTAACATTGGCTTGTAATATTGTCTGCTGCGTGGCAAAACCGTAAACTCCAGAAGGGCAGACACTGTGCCTATTTAGGGCACTGCTGGATCCAAAACTCCCAGCAAAGCACCTGGAATGGAACAGCCACCCAAGTGTTAGATAAACTAATGTCTTGAGCAGTCACTGGTGTCTGTTTAAAGCCAAGAATGGGCCATGGGTGTTTTCTTTCTGGGGGTGACAGAAACATTCTATACCTCTCCCCTCATCTGTCCTCTTCCTGAACCCCAAGAAGGAGGTAAAATCAGGCGGTAATGATGGAGACCTTAGCTCTTGATTTGCAACAACAAAAAAATCATGATCATCATAATAAAAAAAAACAAAAAAGGAAACCCTCCTCTTCCTGGTTTCAAATGAAATTTCACTCCAGGAGAGAGCCGAGAAGGCCTCCACCATGCACTCTTCCTACAGGGACGCTGACTCTGTCCTCCCTCCAGCCTCCTTTCTCAGAGCACACACAGAGTCTCAGAAGATGCTGGGCTATTTTTCCAAGCAGTTCACTGCGCCTCTTCTCTCACAAGGCCCGAGAGGCCTTTATCATTGAAGAGTAGTGGTCCCTCCCCATCCCGGGGATCACGGCTCTTCCAGAGATGTCATAAGCCTGGCTCAGGGGCTACTCCTCAGCAGGGTTCAAGTCTGAAGTGCCAGTCTGCAATTTTTAGGTGGGAGGCCTTGCCTGTAACGTGGGGCAGTTTCTCATTAAGTTTCTTAATGGAGTTGCTGCAGAACTCCAGCTGTGGGCTGCTGGTTTCCACCCGCACACATGGACACCAGGCTTGGCAGGGGAAACCTCAGGAGCTGTACTCATTTCCAGAACAGCCATGGATGATAAAAGGTGATCGGGCATCTGTGCTTAGAAGGCCAGATCCAAAAGCCTGAGAGCCTGGGGACAGTGTTGGTGTCCCAGGGCACTGATGGTTGCCAGGGGTAACAACAGAGAGGGGATCCACAGTTGCTTCCTCAGGGAATTTTCAAAGAATCCAAGGGGCTGCCAGAACATTCTTCTTTTATAAACAGACAGTATTCTATTTCCTAGCGTATAATTATAAACACACCTGCTCCAACTGTGGAATCTTTCCGTAAGCGAGCAATAAACTCCCAGCCAGGAGACCCAAGTTCTATCTTGAGCAAGCAAACACATCAAATGATTACTATGGTGCAGAACAGAGTATTAATAACACTGAAGACACCAATAAGGGGAGGGTTGCCTTTCCTGACTTCACCTGTATTTAAACAAATAGGAACTCAACCTCAATATTCCAGAGGGAAAATTCAAATCCGGGAAGCATTTACAACTCTAGGTAGAAAGAAGAAGAGTCGAAGGCTGCCAACATGAAGATTCAGCGTTAGATGTTTTGCTGGCAAACAAGTAACCCAGAAGAGAGAGGACTAAACAGGAAGCAGCAAAAATCACTGTAGTTAACGGGGTGACCCCTGGACAGTCTGCTGTTTTTCGCACTTCCTATTCACCCCAGAGAAGCATGGCCTCCTCACCTGTTCATGCTGATCGGTTTAAGGAAAAGCCTGAGCTTGCAGAATCTACTGTGGTTGAGCAGTAAGCCCTCCAGGCCGGCAGCTGAGCCCAGCGCTAGTTCTGCCTCACCCGCTATCTGGCCGTGCGACCTAAGGCCACTCACGTTACCTCTCTGAGTTCCTCCATTCCCGAGGGACCTGAGCAAATTCATAACCACTCATGGCGCTTTCAGCTTTAGAAAGTCTGTGATTCAAACTCTCCTTAGGGGTATCTGAACCATCTCTTAGTATTTCTGCAATTCTGGTGGTAGCTGTTAGAACAGGGCTTATATTCTATTTGGTACTCTCTTCCATCAAAAGAAGGTATCTATTGGTCTAAAAGAGCGAACAGATATCTAAAGAAGTAGACCAGAAAATTAATTTTTAAAAGTCAGATAAAAATTTTCCAATGTGCCTCCCTTTCCTAAGCAAGTAGACTCCCTCAACTACATATATTAATTCCCCCAATAATCCTTTCTATTATCAATTACCACACACGTATCACAGACTATAGATGTGGCAAGAAATCTTGAAAAATGTTTACAAGAGAGAAAATATTTAGGAGGCCCTCAAATCCCAAACAAGAGGGCCACTCGAGAACCTCCAGGCTAATTCTGAGTCAATGAAACTAATTTGATACCTAAGTATAGAAACCATCAGACGACATTTCAGTTTCTCGATCTCTAGGTGGTTTTCCTAGAATTGAGAAGCCAAGGATAGAGTATGTTCTGAATTCCACGGCAGGCCAGCAGCTGAAAAGTCTCGAGATCGCTGTAGAATTCGCTCTGTACTTTGACCAAAATTTCTATGACCCCCTCACACTTAACACTTTCTAACATGTGGACCAAGAGAGCAGTGGTTTGTTTTTTTCCTTCACTTCTTGCAAACTGTACCCATACAGATATTTCTTTTTGCACAAGTGCTTCACAGACAGAGAGAAGCATGAACACTGAATTTCAGAGATCTGTAATAGCCAGCGCCAACCACAAATTCAGTTGAGCTTCTAGACAGTGAATGATTGAAATTTTATCACAGTTTAGAAAATCTTTATCTAGACTCAGATGGGCTCCAAGGACAAATGGCAAACAAACTCATGGGAAACGCTAACACAGACACGAAAGACTTGACTCACTCCCAGAGGCATGCTACACAAAGTCAGATACTAGACGCTGCACAGACTGGGGAGAGGTCACAGAGTTCGCTGGGAGAGGGTCATGGAAACATCACCATGGGACACTCAAAAAAAAAAAAGAAATTAGGACCTCAGCATTATCCAATTCATCAATGGAGATGAGCTGGAAAAGAAAAAAGGGGGGAGAAAAAGAAGGCAATGTTAGAACAGGAAATACCAGCGAGCTACGTGTCAGAAGCGTCTTCACTGTATTTCTCATCGCTAGAACACAACCGTCTTGAGAGGTGTGGGCATTCTGGACACCACCGCACCCTGACGTCTCAGGCAGGGTGCTGCCACACTCTGTATACATGCCAGTATCAAACCTCGCAGGTCCGGACTTCCCTTGTGGTCCAGTGGTTGAGACTCCATGTTCCTAACAGAAGGGGCGTGGGTTCAAACCCTGGTTGGGGATCAGGATCCCTCATGCCACACAGTGTGGCCAAGAAAAAAACAAACAGAAAACCTCGTAGGTCACTGAACCAAGAGCCCTGAATGGCACCTTTGTACTCCCTTGTAGAGAAAACTTGAACTGAGCTGTGAATGAGGGCAAGATCTCCGATCAAGAACCACGTCCTTTCAGAAAAGGATGGGACAGAGTTGGGTTAAAAGCTAAACTCCTATCAACTCAGCTTAGGATAAAATTCTCTCCTTGGACTCATTATACCATTGAATGGGGGTGGGGGGTCTTGAGTCCAAACTACCATTGAGATAAATCAGACCTAGCTTCAATTTAAGCAAACAGTAAGACCAACATGTTCCCCAGCCCAGATATTCCAAATCCTGATACTATTGATTAAAGGGACTAGATTCCTCCAAGGTGATTAGTGCCTACCTGAGTGATATTAGGAACAATGAAATGATTTATTAGCACCAAGTTCAAAAGAAAGAAAAAACAAGAGACAGTTATGCATGTTTAATGCTAGATGGAGGATCCTTGATTTTTTTTTTATTATGTTTCATTAATATTTAGTTCATTTTGCGAATTTAAACTCCTACTAGAAACACTGGTAGCTGGAAATGTTAATAGTTTATTTGCCTAGAGAAAAGAAGCACTAGTAATTAACAGGGGGTTGACAATTCATAAGAAAACTCTCTAGTAGTGTAACAGGTTACCGTTATTCAGAAGAAAAATGGATTTTAAATATATTTAGATCTTCTTTCACCTTAACTGTTGGCCTTTGAATTTCTTTCCAAAACTCTCTTAAAAATATCTTAATAAAAATTGTACAGTAGGTAATAGAGCAGCCAATATATAAAATATGCTTTCTCTTCAAGCAGGGCCTAGGGGCATGAATATATTCTATGAATTATAGAGAGATTCATGGTAAATCTTAGAGATGTTTAGCAATGGGAGGTAACTTTTTTTAAAACATGGTTAAATCTGTAGATTAAAAGCAGGGTTGGCTAGGCCTTGCACACACAGAATGGTTGCAAAGCCCTGATTTTATAGTTTATTAACTTTGACTACATTGGTGAGAAAGACATAAGAATCACATTAAAATGTATCCCATCATTATTCAGGTGGTCCTTTCTAATATTCCACTATACTATACTATCCTGTATTGTACACTATTACCACTCTCTGATAACTATTGCTGGCCCATTTGGAGACACCACAGTAAAAGATAAGTTAACTTCTAAACGATCATGATTTAAATCTCGTCACCATCCCCTTTGCCCAGCCCCCACATTTCCAGCACACGTCACAGTCCTGGGAAGGGCACGTCCTAGGCAATGGTCCGGGACAAGTGTGCTGACCACTGGCTTCTCCCAGATATGACTCTTAGGCCTGATCCAAACCTCAGGTGATGTGAGGGCCCGGCAGACCATGAGAGAGCACTGTGAGGACTCAGGGGAGGGCGGGCAGACAGAACCCTGGCCATCCCAGCAGGGTGTTAGTCATGGGACAAGCTCCCCTTGAGAGGCAACGAACAGGAAAACTGGGCCAAGACAACGGAAACGGCACTCACACTTGCCTTTATGTCCTGAGCACCCAGTTCAAAGGCCACTTCACTTACTTTATCAACTAACACCCACTGTGAGGGACAGGGAAGACTGGCGTGCTGCATTGCATGGGGTCGCAGAATCAGACGTGACTTGGCAACTGAACAACACCCCCACTGGTTTGCCTAGGAAAGGTTAGTTCTTTGGGTCTGGGTCCTTCCCACCCTTGAAGGAGGTGGCTCATCCCGCAGGTCGTGCCTCTTCACTCAAACAGCGGCAGCCAGTAACCCATCAAAGGCATTTTCCAAAAGCCTTAGCGAAACAGGACAGAGCGCAAACTAACAACGAAACTGGAAGAAACATAAGTCATTTAACGGCTCCCTGCCCCCTTTAAAGTGAAGGGTTAAGCAGCCTTTTCCCGCAGTCCGAGCCCGGGGCCAGAAGCACGGCATGTTTGTGCAGTCGTTGCGGAGCTGCTGACTAGCACAGGTTTCTAGAATGTCTTCCTTGGTGGCAGAGCATTTCCCGTACTTGCTTCTAGTATTTTCACTTTGACCAGGGGGATGACAGCTCCAACTCGACGGGAAGAAATTGTCATCCTGCCTCCAAGCCCCTCTCTGCTAGGGTGTGACTAATTTCTTCACCAGATGGAAGAGGGATTGAGCTGCAACCCCGGGAGTTCCTCTCAACTCTCGTAACTTTCACAACGACCTGCATCATCGACTGGGCTCTCCAAGCCCTGGCTCTGTCGCTCTCCACAAGCTTTCTCACCGGCAGGGTGACAGCATCTTGGATCGTGTCCCCAGGGGCCAAGACAGTGTTCTCCCTGTTGGTCCCCCATGGGGAGGGAAAGGTGGCAGGAAGCATACCTTCCACATGGCCCCGAAGACCCCCGCGCACTTTTCTGCCCAGCAACAGACTCTCAACCAACTCCTTATACTTTCCATGCTCTAAAAAGAAAACTTACTTCAAAGTATAAGCACAACTTACAAAGTTCACTGGAGTAGAGATGCGAAGCTTACCTGAAGTGCCTTGGCTATAGAAAGAACCACACATTCTCAAGAGGAGAAAACTGTGGTCCCCACATTTAAAAATCCTATTTTCTGCCCCAAAGGTACAAATAAATTCACAGCTGGTTAAGGTCCCTTTGGTAGAATTTATCTTATTAGGGCAAGTGAATGAGTCATTTTTTTAAAAACACAAGTTTTTAAAACTAGAGTCAATTTTTTAAAAACACCTGTTAAAGTTCACTCGAAGAAAAACAAACATCCTGTGGAATAAATGGCTATTATTTACTTATCTGATAAGTGTATCTCTTTTACTGTCCTCCTCACCTTATCAAGGGCAAGACCTACCTGGGTGTCTACACAGTGCAGACTGGTCATCTCATTACTTCCCATTTGTACCAGTGTTCCTTGCTTTTATATTTATAAACTCTATTCTGGCATATTTCCACCACGAAATTCTTCCTGAGTTACAAACACTTATTTTCTAAGTAACATTTATTCAAGCTTGAATTTGTACACTTTACAAGTTTAGACTGATGCTTAAAAGCATTGTGGTTTGGGGCCAGCAGAGGAATGTAAACTGCAGAAAGGACTGTGTACCTTTCTGTTTTATTTGCTCTTATCCAAAGATCCTCACATGTTGAGTTGCTCTAATATTAAGGACGGACACTGCTTAGGTTAGAAAGCAAGATTCCGACAGTGTTTTAGACTTGCAAGAATCTAGTTGTCACCATCTCTTTTGACAAGGGAGGCTGTGATTTAATTATCAACCATTCTTCGCAGAGACGAATAAAAATTATTTACTGTGTATTTGATAAGTCAATGACATCAGCACATTTACCTACTCGGAAAATGCTGATAAAAGTGGCTTCAAGATAGTAAATGAATGTTATTGCCTTCAAAGAAGACTGGAAAGACTTAAATTCAGGCCCTGTTTTTCTCTGGGGGCAGAAAGGAAGAGCAATGGGGCAGTTTTTAATCCCACGTGGACCAAAATCGGGGGGGGTGAGGGCTGTTTTCTGTACATCATGGCTCACTGCATGTGCTAAGAAGTCTCAGCTCCCAGGGATGGTCCATTTCCCAATCTCAGTTAGAAAAGGTGACATGTCTGCCCGTCTTCATTCCAGTTAGAACTGGAGGCAGCTTCTTCATACACTGGGAGGACTGTGTAACGTCTCACCAGAAAGAAGTAAGTAAACCCACAGGTATGCTCAGCTGGGACCCAAAACTCAGGAACACACACCTTGGTACACAAGAGGCATTTAAACAGACGGAAAATGTTGTTCCTATTTTTTTCTGAATATAGATTGTATGGCAAGCAGCCTAAAAGAGACACCTAAGTGTATATGACTCTAAAGAGAGACTCATATGATTTAATTACCTTCAGGGCAAGATGAATAGGTGGTTTTTTTAAAAGTTATCCCTCCAGTCAATATTAAGGTGGATTTCTAAGTGCCCCCACTCTGCTTCTATCTAACAGCAACACCTAGTTTTCGCATGAAAATAAAACGCAGTACCTTTTCCCCATAGCCTCTGTCCTTCGTCATCATTTCCCTGAGGGTCTGAAGGACTTTAATGCAGAGTTTCTCCTCGTTCTCCTCCAGCAGCTGTTTAGTGTGTTTGATTAACCTGAATGGAGGGGAAAACCACGGATTACAACCCTGAAACAATCTTTACATTAAAAAAACACAACTTATTGTAACTAGTCTGTTAATGAACTAATGTTTACCAAAGGCTCCCAGGCTCAAACATTCCGGGCAGTCCCTTCACTAACAGCCGGTTGGTGTCTCAATAGCGACACCTGCTGGTCAGCGGCAGCAAACAGGTCCGAAGGGAGACAGACAGAGGCCCACTCAAAACTGCTGTTTGTGGAGTGCAGTTATTTACCCACTGAGGATTGTCAGTAATGTGGCCAAAATATGTCAGCAGTGTTAAAAAAAAAAAAAAAGGGAACCTGAAGAGTATGATGGTTGGGATAAACACATCCCAACCTCGCTTTGTTTATCCAGTCTTATCCTTTGACGGGCCCAGAAAAATAAAGCAGCAGCAGAATTCACGCTCAAGCTAACCAACCAACCAACCTTAGGGTGAAAATCAGACAGCGATCTCTGGTCATGGGACCAGTTGCTTCTTCTAGATGATGCCCCACGGCATAAAACAAGAAACCTCAAAGCTGCTGGGAAAAGACTGTGAGGTCCTGGTAGGTTTGAGCTTTCTGAGCACTTGAGGGCTGTGGCTTTTGGAGTCTGTACGTCAGTCCGTGGTGGGCATCCTGCCTGCATGTGGTGAGTGGAAGATGAATGACCGGGCGTGTGGTTCTCAAAGGAGAAGTTGTCACCCAACAACAGCGTTGCTAAGTAGGACCGCACCTACACACTTCCTTTAGAACAGTCAGAACGGACCCCCGCACTAGACCTTGCTGTTTGCATCAAACACCAGGCCAGCCCCGCCTTCCTCGGGAACCAGCGCTGCGCGTCTGGTCATCGGGGTTCTGCCCCAGCGAGCATCATGGCGGGAGGGCCTGCTTACTTGCAGATGAAGCCCCCGCTTTCACACTTCCTCCTGGCATCCGTGTTCTCCGGGAAGAGCAGCTCGGGCCGGTGGAGAACATCCACCAGCACAGATAACTCGGCCTGCACCAGGGGCCGGAGACGGTCCTCCAGGGCCGAGACGATGTCCTGGAACGGAAGCACAGCCCGGGTGAGCAGCTTGGGCCGAGGCGACCGCGGAGGGTGGGAACATTCATTTCTGACCTGAGGCATGACCACAGACTAGGCTGGGTTACAGTAACCTCAGCACCGTGTGGTATGTGCCTCAAGTTACTAGATATTGCCCAACGGTTACCTGAAGCATTAGACCCTGATGCGGAAAACAGAGAAATAACAAAGACGTAACATCCTTCCCACCCGCTCTGTGAGATGGTCCTTATGCTACCCAAGGCATCATTCCGTATGTTTAAAAATAGGATGCAAAAAGTACATTCGACAACATGGAAAGGTGTCTACATTACAAGTGTAAAAAAAATGGCCAAACAATAGTATGGACTCTATGATCCACTTTTTATCAGCAACATTAATGTCTAAAGGATACGCAGCCAACATTAAAACATCATTAGTTGTTTTCTCTGAGAGGTGGGATTACAGGTGATTTCAGTTTTCTTCTATTTAGTGGTTCTTGTGAGTATTGTCAAATTATTTCCAATGAGCATGAATTATTCATATAATAAAATATCATATAAAAATGAGAACACAAAGGAATGAACATGCTGTATCAACATGCTAAATACATGTACCCTGATAGCATGATGGTCTTCAAATGCAAAACACATAGCTGTAGGAAAGGAAAACAGAGAGAAGTTGAAAGAGCAGCAAAACCAACACAACAAACACCATATAAAGGCAAATGGCAGGAAACAGATGAGAGATCATCTCCAAAAGATGCTCAAGTCTGCCGTCTGGCTTGCTAACTGAGAACCAAGCTACTGGCAAGCTGGCTAAGAAGGGTAGAACACGACACGCTGGGCAAGATCAGCTAATTCACTAGGAAGCTTTGCATGGACAAAGCCCACTTTAATTACACTCCTCTCTATTAGGGACCCAAATTTCATAGGCCCCCAGTTCACAAAGAATTGAGTGATCTTTTATCTAGGAACCCAAACTTATGAATACTATTCTACTTCATCTTACATTTAACAAAATTTGTCATCACTCAATCATATTTAGGATGCATTCAAGAATGCATGAATAAATCAAACTGCTTTGGGCGGGGTGGGGGGCGATATTCCCAACAATATTATGAGAGTACCCTGCAACATCCCTTAGTTTGGATTGACTTTCACACCACAGTCAGAAAGAGGGTTGCTTTGGCAAAATTCTTTGAGAATTTTGTCAGTTTCCCTAACAGTTCTCTCTGGGAAAGCACCCAATTTCCTCTTCTTCAACAGTGACTGGCCCTAACTCTGGCAATTTGTTATCTGTCTCCAGCTTTTGTACAAGACTGAAACAGTTCTTCGGCATCGTGTTCACGAAATCTTGCATCTTTTGCCAGGTTGGAACTTCACATTGCAATTGATTTGCATTGTATTGTCAAATGTAGAACATTCGGCAATCGGGGAGAGACCAACAGACAAGGATGGCGAAGCAATGGGCAGGGGGAGATGCCAGTGTTAAGTGAGGGGGATGTCTGAATGGGGGTTAATTATATAAGCACTTCATTTGCAAGTTAATGTTCTCACATTATGACAATTTTTGCCGTTCTGAGCAATCTCGTAACTGCAGGGACTCAGACAATAACTCATTAGATAAATGAGGGTCGCTTTGGCTACGGGCCAAGTCTTTAAAACAAGCACTGCCTGAACTTCTGTATTTTATTCTGTCACCCAAGAATATGCATAAGGATCTAAGAGCACTGGTGTGTTTCTAAGCCACAGATAATTCAGCTTGAGCAGGAGAAAATGCTGTGTGTTCATCCAGTTACAAGTCTGCAATGACCTTCCTCCTTCTAAACCATAGTGGAGATCAGGAAACACTCCATGAGCAATCAGGCTACCTTTGTTTGAGAAGGTAGCTCTGTCATGACAAGGCTCAAATTCCTTCCTTGACCGGCAAGAGCCCCGCCCATCCACCCAGCTCTGTGGGCTCCAGCCAAGCTAACCTTCCTGAGGTCTCTGCACCGTATTCTCCCCTGTGCAATGGTCTCCTCACAAGCTCTTCCCTTCCCTTGCATTCTTTAAGTCAATCCCCGTCCCCTGGTCCTGGTTCCAATGTTCCTTCCTCAGCAGTGCCTTTGCTGACCACCACCCCCAGCTCCAGGCAAGATGAGCTTTCTCATCAGTATTTTTCATAGCACTGCTCACTCCTCTGCAGTCTGTCTCATTTACCATTTTACTTTTATTTGTGTGATCTGCTCATTGTTTCTCTCCCTTCCAACACTGGAGACTCTATGAAGGTCAAGATTATTTCTGGCTTTGGTTGCTGTACTCCCTGTGCCTAGGGTGGGGCTGATGAATGCATCAGTGAACTCTTTCTTCTTTAGGTAACTTGTGTCACCCTTAGAGATTCATTTACTTCACTTGTTAATGATAATTATTATGGTCATAAGGACAATGACCATATTAATAGGAAGAGCAGGTCAGTGATCGAGTGACCTGGCTCACTACAAGCCAGGTTCTGTTCTTTGTGCTTTAAGTGTACTGCATTTGCCATTGCTGTGCAAACACTGCAGTATAAACGATTTTGCAAGCTCTTCTTCATCAAACAGTGGTCTATGTCCTCTCGCCTTGAACCTCAGTGGACATACGTCACTATCTTGACCCAAAGAACATGACAGAAAGGACGCCATGTGATTTCTGAAGCCAGGTCCCTAAAGCAATATAGCTTTTACTTATCTCTCCAGACTTATCTCGGGACCTGGCTGCCATGTTGTGAGGAAGCCCAACCTCTATGGGGAGGCTCCGTGTAGAAATTTCAGGCAAGAGCTGAGGTCCCAGCTAACAATCAGTATCAACTGCCAAACGTGTGAGTGAGTGCGATTTCAAGGTGAGTCCAAACACAACCACCATCAGACTGCAACTGCATGAATGAACTTGAGCAAGAAACACCTTGCTGAGCCCAGTAACCTCCAGAAGAGTCAAGGAATAAAATAATCGTTGCTGTCATTTCTTAGGCAGGCACGAGTGACGGGAACGTCTCGAGTCTCTTAATCTTCGTATCAACCCCATGACGTAGGTGTTACTATTAAATGATTTTACAAGTTAGGAAACTGGAGAAATTAAGTAACTTCCCTAAGGTTATGCATTTCTAAGCAGCAGAGCCACGATCGGGCACTGGCTTGAGATCACACTCTGCACCACGGCACCAAGCTCATCTGAAGGATCTGTGATTCTCTAACCACGGTCACGTGTCATCTGTGAGGAAATCACCTGAGGTGCTTGTTCAAAGGAAGATATTAATATTAAGGAGTGTGTTCAAACGTTTCACATCATCTAATCCTCACTACTCTCCCTCTTAACATAAGAAGAGCACGTCTCTTTGTAGGCACTAAGTAAACAGAGTAGAATCCAGCTAGAATTTAGTCACACTTTTATTTTCATTTGGCTCATTTGATAGAAAACTCCTCTCTCAGTTACGATTACACTTGTTTACCTACTGATTCAAGAGGCCAAAATCCCAAGATGATGAGGGAAAAAAACAGGAGCTGTTACACTCTTATTCTAAGCATCCTCTTCTAACACTGATTTATTCCTTCCTAGTAAGTGACAAGGGACTTCTTGAAAAAGAGATGTGTAAATCCATGAACAACCTCTGAAGATTGTGACTTTGTCGGGAGTTTTTCTGGGTCCTGAGGAGCTTTGCTTTCCTGGCCCAACACACATATCTGCATTTGACTACCCACTCATCACACTGATATCCCCCTGGGGCCAATCCTGGATTTCCCCTGGCTCAAGGAAGCCCTTGAGTGTGGGGAGCCGCCTCGGGCAGGGTTATGGGTCGCTTCCATCGGCGCTGGGCATTACCTGCAGTCTCTCGATGATGTTCCGGTAGTCCCTGGAAGCGGCCAGGACAGAGTCTCTGCGGGCGGCGTTGCGGGCCGTCAGCCGCCAGTTCATGGCAGTTTTCTGCACGAGGTTGTGGGACTTGAGGAAGAGGTTGTTGACCTGACTGTCCAGGTCCACGGGAATGGCAATGGCCCGGCTCTTGGCTGCACAGGAGAGATGGGGCTCGTGAGCCCACAGCTGTGATGAGAGACCCCCCGAAACACAAACCACCCCCATCATCCCACAGGCAGGCGTGTCCATGCCTACAACAGTAGCGTGGCTACACAGTGCAGCTGAACCTCACTCTCTGTTAGGTCGGGGTTTTCCACATGAATTCTGAGGCCAGCCGCTGTGAGGAGAGTTACCTGCTCTGAGGTCATATGGTTCAGGCAGGTCCAATGGGCTTCTTGAATGAATGGCTTCTGAGGGGCTCAGATATAGCTATGCATTTTAAGAATTATCGAGACAGGGAACTCATCTAACCAGTAAACTGCTTTTTGAAAAGTTCTCTGGTTTTGCATTCTTTCGACCATCTACAAAATGCTGTTTTAAGCCAAACATAGTACAAAAGACAATATCTACCATGACATAAGCTATTCTGCCCAGACAAGCTGTTGGCTTTCTTTTAACCTCCTTCAAAGAAAGGGCAACTCCGGTCTCAACATGAGAAAGCCAGTTAAATCCACAAAGGGGGACATTCTACAGATACTTGACTAGGACATCAGAGGATGGTCAAGGCTGCAGAAAATAAGGAAGGTCTGGACCCACTCCAGTGTTCTTGCCTGGAGAATCTCATGGACAGGGGAGCCTGGTGGGCTACAGTCCATGGGGTCACAGAGTCAGACACGACCAAGCGTGCACACGTGAGAAATTGTCACAGACCAGAGACAACTAAATGTAATGTGGTGACCCACATGGCACTGTGAACAGAAAAAGGGCATTAGTGGGAAAAGGGCTGAAAACCAAGTCTGGAAGTTTAGTTCATAGCAATAGGCCAATCTCAGCTTCTTAGTTTTGACGAACATAGCTGGTAATGTAAGATGCAGACGTCGGGGGAAACTGGCTGAAGGGTATATGGGAACTCTGTGTTATCCTGGCAATGTTCTTAAAAGTCTAAATTTATTGCCAAATAAAAAGTTAATTTAAAATTTNTAGTTCATAGCAATAGGCCAATCTCAGCTTCTTAGTTTTGACGAACATAGCTGGTAATGTAAGATGCAGACGTCGGGGGAAACTGGCTGAAGGGTATATGGGAACTCTGTGTTATCCTGGCAATGTTCTTAAAAGTCTAAATTTATTGCCAAATAAAAAGTTAATTTAAAATTTTAGTTAACCAGACGAACAATCCTTCTTTCTATCTGGGAGATCCAACAACATTAAAAAAAAAAAAAAAAAGTAAGACAACTCTTGCCTGTTTTCAAAGCTCCATGCCAGCAGAAGCACAGAAGTGCTGGGGTTCATGGGCTGTGCAGTTTTCATGGTCCACTGTCTCACAAACACCAACGCTCCTTGCCTTTTCTCATCACTGCCAAGACTTAAAACATTTCGTCTCTCTGATGATCACTGAGCTAGCCAACTCAGCAACTTGCTCCACTTTTAACCAACAACCTCAAGAGGCACCATCACATATGGGCGGAATTCAGGGTGATCAGAGCCCTATTTTGTCACATCATGAACCTATAATAATGTATACCCTTTCAAAAGCTTAATCTCTTATTGTGAAATTGTGCCACGTAAGTAATAAGTAATAAAAAGACACGAGAGCTTGCCATACGCACATAAAGGGCAGTAAGCAGGGAAGACTGTAATTGGGCAACCAGCCCAATGGAACACAACTGCTCAACAGTGCTGAGAGCCCTACTCGTCCTCTCTGGTGTCTCCAGGGAGCTAAAAAGCTCCTAGAGGCGGATAACCCTTCTCAGTTTAGGAAGCAAGGCTTTCCCTTTTCACAGTATTTATGGGAAGCGGGTGGAACAGGGCAACAGAGCAGAGACCGACAAAATCAGGGTGAAGTGATGGTCATAACTTCCTTTCAAAGCTGCCGACAAGGGGCGATGGGGAGCAGGAGGGGAGAGGGCAGGGGATGGAGAAGTTTTATCACCGAGAGGCAGGAGGAAGCAGACCGCCATCTCTGACAAAGGATGTTCCCCGGGGGTGGACATGCGCTTTGCATGAAAAGAAAGTTCCCATATGGTCAACTATGTTTAGCGGATTCAACAGATGACTTTCTTGAATGAGGGCCCTTCCCAGGCCCCTGAACGCACTTGAGCACGCTGGAACTCGCCAAGACCGGCCTAGCATTTAACCGTGCAATCTGGCTTTTCAAAGCCTACCTTTCTCTGGGACTCGCTGGCTCTGAACTTTGGGAGGTGCTGGCTTGGAGAGATGAAAGGGAGGTTTAAGAATCAAGAAGATTGCGGTTCCAGCCCTGGGTCTGCGGCCTCTGGCATGAGGGAACTCCGCAGAGCTGTGGAGCTGGTGCTCTGCCCAGGGTGGCCTCGATCACTGCTGGGTGGCCTGTTTCCACCATGTGAACTCCAGACCGAGGCAGAATCTTACCTACATCAGAGAGCACCCGGATGCAGCTCTCCACCGAGGCCTTCTGGCTCGGCATGAGCCAGTTGCAGTGGTAAACCCGGAACACACCTTGCAGCAGCTGCACGAAGACCGGCTGGCGAGTCTGCAAGAAAGAGGACGAGGAGGAGGCCGCGTGAAGACAATTACTTGTGAGTGACCGGGACACGGGCCAGAAGCAGACACTGCCCCGAACCACAGGTCCACAGACCCTTAGGCAAGAAGGGGAGGGGGTGGCCGATGATGGACAGGATTCCAGAAGTGGCTGAGCAGAGACCAAGTCAGAAGCATTTTAAAGCAATGCACAAAGGTGATGCTAAGTCTGACCAGTGGACGGAGCAGTGGAATCACAGCGTCAACGCTGGTATTCTTGTCTCACTACCAACTGGCTGTGTGATTGTAGGCAAGTCACTTTACTTCTCTGACCTTTAACTTCTTGCAATATATAAAATACAAAGATTGAGGCTGACAAACTCCCGGAGTTCTTTTCAGATGTTGTGAGTAGAACCCATATTTTTTAATCAGCCTTGATAAACTGGTAAGTGGATCTCAGCTAGAATACTCCTTGTTTATTTCACGCAGTGTCTCCAATGATAAAAGGAGAATACGGTTCTCATGGTGACTATGCAAAAGTGTTCATCTGCCACAGGTGAGTGCCTGCAAGTTAACTGCAGAGGAAGACCTGTCCCTTCCCATGATAGTACAGATTTGTACTCATTTTAAAAGAAGTCAAAAACGACTTCAGCAATCTGACACTGACTTCCTGAAGGCATGTGCAAACTGTTATTTTGGCCTTCATCTGAAGCTACCTGCATCAGGGTAGCTTTAGACCTGCATGGTAAAGGTCACCGTGGACGGTACACTATTCCACTGGTCTGCAGTTTTTAGGAGGATGTACTTGCATACCCCCTCTGAAACATAGGAGGACTTAATACAGCAAAGAAAAAAGTACTGAAAATATACTACAGAAGTTTCTTAGATGAAGGGAAAGCAAGTGTAAAGTGCTAGGGGCAAAGGAAGATTACTGTAAGAAATTAAAATGGGTTTTGAGATTGTGTATATGTGGAATCTAAAAAAAAAATGATACAATTGAACTTATTTACAAAATGTAAGTAGACTCACAGACATAGAAAACACACTTGCAGTTACCAAAAGGGAGAGGGATAAATTAGGAGTTTGGAATTAAAATATGCATGCTACTATATATAAAACAGACAACCGGCAAGGACTTAGTGTATAGCCCAGGGAAATATACTCAATATATTACAGTAACCTACAACAGAAAAGAACCCGGAAAAGAATAGACAGTGTATATGGTTAACCGAATCTCTTTGCTGTGCATCTGAAACAAATGATCAAATATAATCCAATATAAAATAAAAGTGAAATTAAAAAAAAACAGAAGCAGCAAACAAATGCCTAGTCTGCTGAGGGGATAGCACAGTATTCCTGAGGGGATGTCAGGTGTTGTGACCTGGGCTGGTTTCACATCCTTGAGCCTGGGCAGCCTTGGGTCTCGAAGCTGGACTGGACGAGTTTGGAACAGTCCCCCAGTCTCCAGGTGGGGTTGCCACCTCCAGACTCCATCCTTAGAGTGACCCTACCCACGGAAGACAGAACCCTCAGGAGAGCGTTGTTGCAAGAGTTGAGATTTGTCTGGGAGGCGAAAAATACGGGAAAGGAAGTAAGGAGACACAGGCTCCTGTGTCTAATTTACAAGCCACAAACCTGACTCTTGCTAAGGCTCTGCTTGCCCAAGGAAGCCCAGTTGGGCATGGAGAAATGCTGCCGCCTTGTGGCCATTTCTCATAACAATAGCTTTTAAAAGTGTGCTGATGGGCACGAAAAGACACAAGGCCTGTTGGGCACGAAGAAATGCTGCCGCCTTGTGGCCATTTCTGGTAACAACTTTAAAAGGGGGGCTATAAATGACATCAGACCTCGAGAAATACCTTGGTGCAGGTCATCAAAAAATAATTTAGAAAAACGACATATTTTACAGAACCCTATTTCAAGAGATAAGTCTTATACTGTTTAAAGAAAAATAAAAACACATGAAAAGATGCTCAACTTCANGGTAACAACTTTAAAAGGGGGGCTATAAATGACATCAGACCTCGAGAAATACCTTGGTGCAGGTCATCAAAAAATAATTTAGAAAAACGACATATTTTACAGAACCCTATTTCAAGAGATAAGTCTTATACTGTTTAAAGAAAAATAAAAACACATGAAAAGATGCTCAACTTCATTAATTTATTAAGAGAAATGCAAATCAAATCACACTGAGATATCACCCCACACCACTCAGAATGGTCACCCTCAAAAAGTCTTCAAAAAATAGATGCTGGACAAGGCATGGAGAAAATGATGCCCTCCTCTGCTGTTCAACAGAACAGAAATTGGTATAGCTACTACAAAGAACAACATGGAGAATCCTAAAAAAAACAGCTACCAAATGATCCAGCAATCCCACTATTAGGCATGTATCCAAAGACAACCTTAACTCAAAAAGACACAAGCACCCCAACTTTCACTACAATCCTACTTACAATAGTCAGGACAAGGAAGCAACCAAAATATCCAGTGACAGGTGAAGAGACACAGGAGGTGTGGTCCATACGGACAATGGAATATGACTCAGGCATTAAAAAACACACACACACAATGAAATAATGCCATCTGCAGCAGCATGGATGATCCTAGAGATGATAATACTGACAGAAAGACAAATATCATAAAATATCACTTAGAGATGGAATCTAAAAATTGACTCATGAACCACTTGATGAAACAAACAGATTTGAAGACTTTTAAAAAATCTGATCGTTACCAGAGATAAAGGGAGGGGGTGAGGGCTAAATCAGAAGGTTGGCATGTTAATATGCCATGCCATATACACAAAAACATAAACGTATTTTAATAAAATAGACACCAACAAGGACCTATCACCAAGACTCCAACATAAATAAGAGTCTGAGAAGCAGATATGTGGATCTATACAAGTGAATCAAATTCAACAAACACAAATGCAACAATGTATATAAACTATCCTTCAGGGGATCTTCCCAGACCAGGGACTGAACCCCATCTCTTATGTCTCCAGTATCTGCTGGTGGGTTCTTTATCACTAGTGCCACCTGGGAAGCCCATAAAAACTATACAGCAAAAAAATTGAAAGAAAGAAACAAATGAAAAAGAAAGAAATGCCTATCACATCCCTGCAAAGAAAGAAATGGTGGCACATCCCTGGAGCCTGAGCAGGCTAGGGTCATAAGGCTGGACTGTGCTGGGGCTGAGGGAGGTGGGGAGGATGTACCAGCCAAGAGACTCCCTTGGATCTGTAGTGCCTGGGCCCCCCAGGATGGAACCACTATCCCCAGATCCAGGCTGGCCCTCTTAGACCTAAGTCAAACCCAGTGCCTGCAAAGGATGGTGGACCTGCTGGGCGGGAAGACCTCTACAAACTCACCTGGTCTCCAGGATCCTGGTGGTGGGGTTCCCGCTTCCAGCCTTCTTCCTTTGGACCACGCCACCTACCTGCCATCTATCTACTGAACCCTCAGCATGGCACTTCCGCAGGGCTTGGGATTTGTTTGGGGGTGGTGGGCAAAGGTAAGTGGGGAAAGGTAATGAGATACAAGCTTTTGGGTGTCTGTTCGGGCAATTTCCACTGTAATTTACAACCCAGAAACATGACTTTCTCTAAGGCTCTGGTTACCGGTTACATCAGTGGGGAATGAAGAAGTGCTGCCGCCTTGTGGACGCTTCCCACAACTACAACTTGAAAACCCTTCAGTTTGGGCATTTAAGAACCCTGCCCTCAAGAAATGCTCTATGGCAAGTGACTGAAGATTAATTCAAAACAGGGCCGACCCTCAGAAGCCACTTTCAAGCGCTAAATTATCCTCACATTCTTTAAAAAGAAAACTCCCATGAAAACACGCTCAGCACCCCTAATGATTCAGATCAGTTCAGTCGCTCAGTTGTGTCCGACTCTTCCACCCCATGAATCACAGCATGCCAGGCCTCCCTGTCCATCACCATCTCCCAGAGTTCACTCAAACTCACGTCCATCGAGTCGGTGATGCCATCCAGCCATCTCATCCTCTGTCATCCCCTTTTCCTCCTGCCCCTAATCCCTCCCAGCATCAGAGTCTTTTCCAATGAGTCAACTCTTTGCATGAGGTGGCCAAAGTAATGCAGTTTCAGCTTTAGCATCATTCCTTCCAAAGAACATCCAGGGCTGATCCCCTTTTGAATGGACTGCTTGGATCTCCTTGCAGTCCAAGGGACTCTCAAGAGTCTTCTCCAACACCACAGTTCAAAAGCATCAATTCTTCGGCGCTCAGCCTTCTTCAGTCCAACTCTCACATCCATACATGACCACCGGAAAAACCATAGCCTTGACTAAATGGACCTTTGTTGGCAAAGTAATGTCTGCTTTTCAGCATGCTATCTAGGTTGGTCATAACTTTTCTTCCAAGGAGTAAGCATCTTTTAATTTCATGGCTGCAGTCACCATCTGCAGTGATTTTGGAGCCCAAAAAGATAAAGTCTGACACTGTTTCCACTGTTTCCCCATCTATTTCCCATGAA
>SJYA01002715.1:734493-802333 GCA_006410615.1 Neotragus moschatus
CTCCTTGCAGTCCAAGGGACTCTCAAGAGTCTTCTCCAACACCACAGTTCAAAAGCATCAATTCTTCGGCGCTCAGCCTTCTTCAGTCCAACTCTCACATCCATACATGACCACCGGAAAAACCATAGCCTTGACTAAATGGACCTTTGTTGGCAAAGTAATGTCTGCTTTTCAGCATGCTATCTAGGTTGGTCATAACTTTTCTTCCAAGGAGTAAGCATCTTTTAATTTCATGGCTGCAGTCACCATCTGCAGTGATTTTGGAGCCCAAAAAGATAAAGTCTGACACTGTTTCCACTGTTTCCCCATCTATTTCCCATGAAGTGATGGGACCGGATACCCTAGTGATTAGAGAAATCCAAATCAAAACGACGAGGAGGTTATTCCCAAGCAACAGTCATTAAAAAGTCTACACAGAACAGATGCTAGAGAGGGCCTGAAGAAAAAGGAACTTACTACGCTGTTGGCGGAAATACCTACTGGTAACAATCACTATGGGGAACAGTATAGCAATCACATCCAAAAAAAAAAAAATAAAGAGCTCCCATGAGATTCCAAGATTTCACTCCTGGGTGGGTGTGTCTTCAGAGAAAACCATCCTTCCAAAAGACACAGGCACACCAACAATGTTTGTGGCACTATTTACAATAGCCAAGGCGAGGGAATACTGAAATGACCCTCCACAGATGAATGGATGAGGGTATGCCACATATACCCAATGGATTAAGACTCAGCCAGAAATCAGGAAAAACCACACCATCTGCAGCAACAAGCATGGACTGTAAGATGATCACACCAGGTCCAGTAAGTCAGACAGAGCAAGACAAACATCAGATGTCACTTATACATCACATTTAAAACCTGATCACAGTGAACCAATGTTCAAATCAAAACGAGACTCACAGACAGGAAACTTAGAGTTACTGAGGGGGAAGCTGGGCAAGGGGTAAGGAGAAATTAGGAGGTTGCTGCCACTGCTAAGTCGCTTCAGTCGTGTCCAACTCTGTGCGACTCCACAGACGGCAGCCCACCAGGCTCCCCCGTCCCTGGGATTCTCCAGGCAAGAACACTGGAGTGGGTTGCCAATTCCTTCTCCAATGCATGAAAGTGAAAAGTGAAAGAGAAGTCACTCAGTCGTGTCTGACTAGTAGCGAACCCATGGACTGCAGCCCACCAAGGTCCTCCGTCCATGGGATTTTCCAGGCAAGAGTACTGAAGTGGGTGGATTAACATAAACACAGTGATATTCATAAAACTGATGATCAAGGTGGACCTACTGGAAGCACAGGGAACTCTATTCAACACTCTGTAATAACCTACGTGTGAGAAGAACCCGAAAAAGAAGAGCTAAGCGTGTAAGTGAATCAAGTTGCTGCAGAACTCAAACACGCACAACATAGCGTATCAGCTGCACTACAATAGAAAATAAAACCGAATGAAAATAAGTCCTACTCTGAACCCATCAGACATCAGTGAGCCGGGCTGGTGTCACATTCTTCGAGCCTGAGCAGGCTTGGGTCCCAAGGCTGGACTGTGCTTGGGCTGAGGGAGCTGGGGAGGATGTACCAGCTGATCAGGCCGCCTTGGACCTGTAGTTCTTGGTCCCCTCTGATGGAACTTGAGATGGGGACTCAACGGCCTAACTTAAAGGAAAAAGAATCCTTCAACTAAACGATTTCAATTGAGCCAACATTTATTGAGCATCTGCTCTGTTCCCATCTGGCACTTGAATACACAAAAGATGAGTCAATCGGCCAGAGCAACTGATAGCTGATTTCCTATTTTAATGGCCAATCTGGGGGCACCAGCTCACACAACCTCTTGGGCTAATGAACATGGCTGCTCAGCACCTTCTGCCTGAGATTCTCCCCTGTTTAGTTCTCAAGGCTCTGTTTTGCTCATGAATTCCATCCTGAGGGCCAGATAACCCCTTAATCTCCCTCTGGCCTGTTGTATAATCTGTCCTTAACTATCTGTGCTCTGCCCAGGTCCTTTCTAGCCTACCTCTTCTTTTTCCTGCCAAGACGTGCACTAGCAAGCGTTTATACTTGGAGTTCGGAGTTCCCTTCTCCTGAGTCTACACAATTCATTTGCTCACGCATCCAGAGAGCACTTCCCAGGGGCCAGGCATGGAGCTCAGGACAGAACAGCGTCTGAGACACGTCTCTGCCCTCCTCACCCCACTCCCTTGTAGCTTGCAGTCTAGCAGGACATAGTACAAGCTGCCAGTTGCTAAGCAACTACTGTGTACCAGGCATTGTGCCAGCTATTCCTAAACATTAATTCTCCCAGTCATCCGCAGGTCATACTGGGTCATCATCTCAGTCTACTATAACCTTCTTTAACATGTAAGAAAAGGGTTCTGAAGCTCTGAGATCTCCCCAAGTTCACAGAACTGGGAAGGAGTGGAACCCAACTCTGCCTTGCTTTAAAAGCCTCCAAAGATTTTTTAAAAAAATAACTACTTATTTATGGCTGTGCTGGTTTCCTGTCACTGCCCAAGCTTTCTCTAGTTGCAGCAGTGGGGGGCTGCTCTCTAGGTGCAGTGCACAGGCTTCTCCTGTGCAGTGCACAGGAGTGTGGCGGCTCCTCTCATTGCAGAGCGCAGGCTCCAGGGTGTAAGGGCTTCACAGCTGCAGCTCCCAGGCTCAGCAGTTGCGGTGTGTGGCTTAGTTGCTCTGCGGCAAGTGGGATCTTCCCAGAGCAGAGATGGAACTCACGTCTACTGCACTGGCAGGTAGAGTCTTTATCACAGTGCCACCCGGGAAGCTCCAAAAGGCTTCAAGGTTCTGTCGTTCCTCCCAGAACCCACATTTCCAGCCACTCCTTGGACATTCCACTGGTGCCTTAAATGCAACAAAACTCCAAGTCCACTATTTTCCTCCCCCAGAAACACAGGCTAAAGAAAGGAAGGGAAGATACAAAACATGGAAGGACGGACGGACGGAGGCACAGATCTAGCTGAGGAAGCAAGACGCAGGCTTTTCAGCAGATAAGCAAGACAGGTGAGGGCAGCTTAGAAAACAGTACCGCTTCAAAATAGTTATTCTAGAAAGCCAGCTTGGACTATGTATTTTAATTATACTTGGATAACTGGGGCCTCGCTCGGGACCTAAAAGGTTCAAGTTGATTTCTCTGGCCACTCCTGCCTAATAATTGAGTTAAATGTGGTTTCAGAGCAAGGGCAATGGAAGGGGAGAGCAGGGACCAAGACCAAAAACATAAAACACAAATTCCTGTTTCAGTTCAGTTCAGTTGCTCAGTTATGTCCAACTCTTTGCGACCCCATGAACTGCAGCACGCCAGGCCTCCCTGTCCATCACAACTTCTGGAGTTCACCCAAACTCATGTCCATCGAGTCAGTGATACGATCCAGCCATCTTATCCTCTGTCGTCCCCTTCTCCTCCTGCCCCCAATCCCTCCTGGCATCGGGGTCTTTATGAGGTGGCCAAAGTATTGGAAGTTTCAATGGTTTCCAATTACTTTGACTGGCTGACATTGACATTTGCTTTTGCAACACTGTTTCACAGTCTCTAGGTGAGTGGGAATTGCCTCATAGCAATGGTCACTTTTAATTACAAGAGAAGCAAGTTCATCCTGATTAACCAAAGCAGTTGGCTCTGAGTAGAATGGCTCTTGGTGGTAAGGCGCACATTTTGCCCTCTAATAACTCACGTGCTTGGGATCTAACAAGTTCTTATTCCCCAATGATACAAAAACCATGCACAGACATTCTAAAGGTGGTATTCTTACTTTATGATACTTTAGAGATAACCAAAGGCTGGCAGAGAAGCTAAATTAAATAGAAGGTTATCAACAGTTCCTAAGAAAACATCTCTCACTAAAAATTCCAGAATTCAAGTTTTAGAGTCAGACAGATCTGGGCTGAAATCATGGTTTTGCAATTAGCAGTGGTGACCATGGTTGAGGATGGTAATTTAATCCCCTGAGCCTCAATTTGTTCATCTGCAAAATGGGGATAATACCATGAGTACTAAGTTAATATGAACTCCTCTGCATGAGTAACAGAAGAGCAGGGTCTAATAAACATACCATGATATCATACTGACCGTGAATCACTCTTCTCTTGGAGAATTTACCTTAATTAAGATTATCTGTCTACAATTCAACGAGCCTGGGCCATGCATCAACCCTAGAACACCATCCATCTATATGCATGCCAAGGATGGTTACTACTGCTCTTCCGGCCACTGGAGACCAAGTCCTATTTTCATCCTGCAGGCTGTGTACATGGACCCGCAGTAAGACTCACACAGCCAGTGACCCAGACCTCAGTTATATAAGGAAGCGTGACTTTTCCAAGAATAATGAAAACATCTCCCAAGTCCAGGGATTCACATGTTTCAAACTCTTAAGTACACTGACAATCAGCCTGCAGGGCTGCTGCACAACTCCAGGAGGCGCCAGTGGTCAGCACGTGCTGGGGCTGGTGGAATGTGGTAGCCATAGTATCAAGGCTCAAGGATGTCTTATTCCCACTGGCCATGTAACGCCTTCTGATGAACTGTAGGTACACATTTGGGGTTATAATGGAGATTCTCAGACATGTTATTAAATGTTGGACTTTCTTAGTGGTCCAGTGGTGAAGAACCTGCCTGCCGATGCAGGGGATATGGGTTCCATCCCAGGTCTGCAAAGATCCCACATGCCACAGAGTCACTAAGCCTGTGCACCGCAACTACTGAGCCTGTGCTCAAGAGCCCGGGAGCCGCACCCACTGAGCCCACGCATGCACATGCTGAAGCCCCCTCACGATGAGAAGCCCGAGGACGGCAACCAAAGAAAGCCCACGTGTAACAACAAGGGCCCAGTGTGTCAAAAATTGAAAAATACGTAATTTCTTTAAAAAGTGTTAACATGCTACCACTCACTTGAAAGCTGCTTGTCTTCCTAAGGTTGGACGTAAGGAATCAAGAAGATTAAAGAGGGAGAAAAAAAGAAGGCATTTTCAGGAAAAAAATCAACAGCCATAGAATCACCTGATACAGAAAAACATTCTCAGGTACTGTCATTATCCACGCAGTTCCTGTAAAAACCATTTTCCATGAAGAGAAAAGCATCTGTTATTAATGCTTCGCGGAGGGCTGGCTCGGCCACAGCCACTCACTCCAGAATCAGCACCAAGTCCGTCTGCCGAGGATCTCCTGGGAACCTGCATGTCTGTTCGTATTTCTTACCTGCAGTGTCGTACTCTGGTCTGAGAAGGGAGAGCTGAAGAATGTGGTGACGATGCTCATGACAATTTCGGTGACGTACTTCTCCAGAATTGAGTCTGCGTGCTTCCTGTCGCTTGTGTTGTTACAGGCCTGGAGGACAAGTCGATGCTTTAGACCTTGTACCAAAACCTGCAAGTTCCTTGTAAAATTAAGAACTCTATGACTATTTATGCTAATTACCCTTAACAAAGGAAAGGCAAGAGCCTGCAAGTCAGTATTCCTCCTCTTAAGAGAGAGCAATTAGGGACTTCCCTGGTGGCCCAGGGGTTAAGACTCCATGGTTCCAACGCAGCGGCATGGGTTTGATCCCTGGTCAAAGAACTAAGATTCTGCATGCCATGTGTGGTGCAACCAAAAAATAAAAATGAATGAATAAATAAAAGAGAACAGTGGAAAAAAAAAAAAAAAAAGAATCATGGTAAAAGAGAAACAGATCAGCTTGGATATCATAGTGAAGAATTATAAAACATTAAAGTTGGCATGGGACCTACAAGGCCATCACTTCCTAATTCCTACCAACTTGTGGCCAATCTAACGCCCCCAAAGGTACTTATAGGCTTAATACCTACAGTTGCCTCTAGGTACCCTAATAGTAAACTGTTTAAGTCTTTCATCTTCTCTAGGTCATAGATAACTAATGCAGATCATCAAGATATTTAATCAAGTATGACCACTGAGGTCCACTGGGCATGATATTGTCCAATCCTACAACACTCCTTTCCGTTCAGTGAAAACTCTACTGAGCCACAGGCTGCTGAAAATAGTGGGCTGTGACTCAGAGTAACTGTCTGTGTAAGTTTAGGGCTGAAGGGACACTTCAGGTTTCACCTGGACTTTAGATAATTTTGTTGCTTAGAACACGATTACATATTTAGAAGAACAGGTTTAAGAAATTCTTTTTTTTTTTTTTTCCACAACACGCAGCTTGTGGGATTTCAGTTCCCCAACCAAGGACTGAACCTGGGCCCTTGGCAGCAACAGCGAGAGCTCTAACCACTGGGCTTCCGAGGAAGTCTCCCCAAATATTTAGCATCCATTTTATTACCAAACTCATTAGCCCTCTAATTTGAGATATAAAATCATATATATAATTTTAAAAATTATGAAGGGTAAAACCAGCAAATTTTATAAACTGTGATGTTCTGAGTCCAATGATGAGCATTTGGTAGACACATCCAGAAGTGAAGTTAGCAATGAATTTTAAAGCATTTTTGAACAACTTAAGGCAGGGATGAGCCAAGTTAAGGGCTGGTGGCTGTTTTTATAAATGAAGTTTTACTGGAACCCAGCCATGCCCATCTGTTTACATACCACTGTGGTCACTCTCACGCTACCAGCGCACAGCTGAGTAGCTGTGATAGAGACCACACGGCCTGCAAAGCCAAACACGTTTACTATCTGGGTCTTCACAGAAAACTTTGTTAAGTCCTGATTTAAAGAAGCAAAGCAGGATTTCCATTTCAAGCCAAACCCCCAGATTTATGAGATTAAAAGACTAAGAAGAGCTTGAGATTAAAATATATACATATTTAAATTATCACTTGATGCGATCTGCCAACTCACTGGAAAAGTCCCTGATGCTGGGAACGATCAAGGGCAAAAGAAGAAGAGGGTATCAGAGGATGAGATGCCTGGATGGCATCACTGATGCAATGGACATGAACTTGGGCAAACTTCGGGAGATGGTGAGGGACAGGGAGGCCTGGCATGCTGCAGTCCATGGGGTCGCAAACATGACTGGGCTGCTGAACAACAATATATATCTGTGATGCCAACATTAGGGTATTATTAAACACAGTCCTTGATTAGAAGGAAATTAAGTCTTGTAGCTTCCTTGTATTTATACTGGTAACTGTACAGTCAGGAGAAATGCCACATTCTATGATTCTACAATGCNCGCAAACATGACTGGGCTGCTGAACAACAATATATATCTGTGATGCCAACATTAGGGTATTATTAAACACAGTCCTTGATTAGAAGGAAATTAAGTCTTGTAGCTTCCTTGTATTTATACTGGTAACTGTACAGTCAGGAGAAATGCCACATTCTATGATTCTACAATGCACTTTTTTTTTCTGTTTTTAGCATCACAATGTTTCTGAAATTGGGATTCATTTCACAATTATTCTGTGAAGGACTGAGTTGCTTTCCCCCAACCTGACCACCACCCAACTCCTATGAAATCCAGGATGTATTGTGAGGATGCCTTGTGAGGATGTAGTCCCATGGCTTTCAAACAAATATTAAGTTCACTGCAAAACCAAATAAGACTACTGAAGCCATCCCGAAGGCTGGATCAGGAAAGCAATAGGTGGGAAAGTGATGTGATTTGAAGGATCCTTGACACCAGATCTTAGGAGATAAATGCTCACACTCAGGAAGGTGTCCTTCGAGGAGACTCATTGTCAAAAAAGACAAAACTTTATATATCTGATTTTGATATGTCCCAGATTATCATTCCCAAATCAATCCATAAAGGATGAAATGAAAACAAGAAATAGCCTACCCTCCCTGAGGCCTGATGAATAAAATCTATTCTCAAGCTAGGAATAAAAGATCAAAAGAAATAAGATGCAGTAAAAGAGCCAGGTACCTCCTTGTGCCACCAACTAGCAAGTTGTAATGACATGACTGTCATCCCTACGTCTGCACAGGGAGACCCAGACCCACACATACCCCTTTCCCGTCTCCTTAGCTCCAGAAGCCTTACCCTGCAGATGTCGACAAGGAAATTCTCAAACAATTTCCACATGTGATTGCTGGTATAAATCTCCTTCATTTCCACTTCCGTATCCACATAGCAGTGATTCAGGAAGTTAATGTAGGCAATTTTAACCTGAAAAAGAGAAACAGATTTTTCTGTAAAAATCAACTTATTCATAGTACATGTGGGACTGACTAGTTCCCTTAAATTAACAATGACAAGGACAGACTAATATGGCCATTCCACTTTCTCTTGACCACTGAATTTCTATGGCTTTTTGATGGTCAAAATTCACCAATATGAAATTTGAAAACAAAGCTTTCGGAAGAGAAAATGTTCTTGACTTCAGGTAAAGAATGGAACGAAACACTGGGACCACAGAAGATGGACAGGTTTGACTACATTCAAGTTAAGAATTTCTACTCATGAAATGGCTGCTACAAGAGTTAAATAACACAGTTTGAGAGAAGCTGTTTGCAATGCATATCTCCGCAAGGAATTCTTACAGATCTCTGCATGTAAGATGGACATGCCAAGGAAAAAAGGGGCAAAAAAATGTGATCTGATATTTACTTAAAGAAATAGTAAATATCAAAAGTAATACATGGAAAGGAGCCGAATCTCATTTAGTAATCAAGAAGACAGAAATTAAAACCACTCGGAGATATCACTATACACCCGCCAGACTGAAAAAAATAAATAATAAAGGGCGTGACAACAATAAAAGCTGGCAGGATTCAGAGGACTTGGAGTGATGAGAGCTCTGTAGTGAGGGGCCACTGAGGTCAAACTGCTGGAGCGCACTTCACACTGTCAAGTCCAAAGAAAGAAATGCGCCTCGGATGACACAGCGCTTCTAAGTGTTCGCCCTGCAAAAATGCAGTAACTCTTCCAAAAAGTAGTCTAAAAACAGTATATATTTAACATATACTACATAATCTATGCTGTGCTGTGCTCAGTCGCTCAGTCGTGTCTGACTTGTTGTAACTCCATAGACTGTAGCCATCAGGCTCCTCTGTCCATGGGATTCTCCAGGCAAGAATACTGGAGTGGGTTGCCATGCCATTCTCCAGGGGATCTTCCCAAACCCAGAGATCAGACCCAAGTCTCCTGCATTGCAGGTGGATTTTTTACCATCTGAGCTACCAGGGAAGCCCAAGAACACTGGAGTGGGGAGCCTCTCCCTTCTCCAGGGGATCTTCCCAACCCAGGGATCGAACCATGGTCTCCTGCATTGCAGGCGGGTTCTTTACCAGCTGAGCTACCAAGGAAGCCCACATATGCGCACGCTCTCTCTCTCTACACACACACACACACCAATGCATATGTATATATACTAATAATATAAACTAATATTATATATTTTAAAACATGAAGAAAAAATATATATTGCATGATCCATTTTTTTTGGTTACTAGTTAATGTATATAAATAGGGAAAACAAAAGCTGAAAGGATTTACTTCAAAAATCTAACAGGTATTTTATTATGGGTGGTAAAATTGTAGATTACTTTCCATTTCTTACTGGTTACCTGCAGTTCCTGAATATTTCAAAGCTGTCATTCATGATTTTTGCATCGTAAGTTTTTGTTTTAAAGAATAAACCTATTAAGTTTTACACTGGTATGAACCGTCTCTCTAGCCACCCTTCATCTCATTTCTGAGAAGTCCGTTCAGCTCAATGCTCCTGTTTCAACAGGTGAAATGATTGGTTCCAGAGCTGAAACCCCGCAGCAGTTTCCTGTTCTTTCTCAAGGAGACAAAAAGAAAGATCTACTTCCCCTGCCATTCCTCTCACACAAAATCAAGGCTCACGAGGATGCTGTTTGGCCCCTGGAAGTCTGACAGCTAAGTGAGCCGTGGGAGTCAAAGCTGGGAGGGCCCACCTGGGTCAGCTCCCATCCAGCCGCGCCCGCCGCCCCACACCATGTGGAGAGTCACGAGCAGAGCCCGCCCGCCCTGGGGACAGCCGCTCACCTCGGGGATGCAGTCCTCGTGGGTCACCACGCGGACAATGTCGTCCAGCGGGAGCAGGGAGTTGCATTTGATCTCCGTGTAGACGTTCTTGCCCTCCGTGCACACAGCCAAGAGCTCCACCAGATGAATGTGGTACATGAGGGGGCTGTTCTCGTCCATCCGGTCCCGCTCAGACCTCATCATCTGAATCAGGGTCTGGAAAGAGGCTCTGTCGTTGTAGAACACGAGGACATCCTCTCCTGAATTAACCAGCTGTGATCAGTGAGAGAACGAGACTTGCTTATAGCACAAGCTTGCTGGGATGGGGAAAGCGTTAAAAAAGAAATCTGTTCACACAGAAAGAGACGTTCTGTCAGCATTTACCTTCCAAATCCAGTTGCATTTATATTACTGAACTCATCCACATTTCATTCATTTTTATTACTAAACAACTAAAAAATTCAGCAGCCGCATTTTCATTCAGAGATAAAAATATCACAGCGGTCCTAAACACTATTAGTGGAAGAGAAGGTCTACATACCACCATTCATGTATCAAGCAAAAATGTAGATTTCAAGCCTGGCCTTGTATTTCCTCTAATAATTGGGCTATGGTTTTTTTTTCTTTTTAAAAATGTTCCCATCTCCGTTTCACGCTTTGTATTTTTCTTACAGCTCTTTCATACACTGCCTTATTTCTTCACAATCACAAATAATCCAATTCTAATTAAGATACACCTTCCTTTCAGCACTCAAAGAGTCAAGGCATTCCTATTCATAACTTGTCTGCTGGGGCCTGGGGGTTCTCATTAATCTACTTAAGAATTACATATTGAAATTGTTCAGCACTGCATGAAATATGGAAGATCCAAAAAGGGCTGACACAGAAGTCAAAATAAATACGGTCAATATTATTCACTTAATAACAGCTAACCTTTATGAACTCTGAGAATGTTCCCACAATAGTTTACAACACCAACCAGAGCAGCAATTGCAATAAATGGTAGCTATCATTGTCATCTTTATCTCATTTAACTAGCCTGTATGTTTCTCGATCCTCAATCACACAGCCTGGGAATGGAACAGAAGACATTCGTATCCCAGGTCAAGCCAACACTTTTAACGACACTATATCATCTTTCACTGAAATCATATATGTAGCTGCTAAGTCACTTCAGTCGTGTCCTACTCTGTGCAACCCCATAGACGGCAGCCCACCAGGCTCCCCTGTCCCTGGGATTCTCCAGGCAAGAACACTGGAGTAGGTTGCCATTTCCTTCTCCAGGGCATGAAAGTGAAAAGTGAAGTGAAGTCGCTCAGTCGTGTCCGACTCTCAGCGACCCCATGGACTGCAGCCTACCAGGCTCCTCCATCCATAGGATTTTCCAGGCAAGAGTACTGGAGTAGGGTGCCATTCCCGACCATAATTCCAACTGTTAGCCAGATTTACCTGAGATTCCATTTATTTTTTAAAGATGGAAAGATGACAGCAAGCAACTACAGAAGCTGAAGTCCCGAGGGTGGCAGAGGACCCTCCTGGGACAGACAGCATCCATGGGTACTGACATCTGGCAGAGACCCAAGGGAGACTGCCCTGATTCTACTGACCAGCTTCTCGTGAAGCATCAAACAATATTCCAGCTAGTTAGTTAGGGGGATAATTTTTGTTTTTTAAGTTATATTATTCACAAGAAGAACTTCTTTGGCTCAAAGGAGTCTATCCACATTTAACCTCGATTCATTCACTGTATTTTGGTTCAATTTTCTTGGGCTGTTTTACTTTCTCAGAAGAATCCTAGCCAGTGATCCTTAAAAAAGATTTATTGCTATGAAAAAGTAGATTGGATTCTTGGCTGCTTCTACAGTTTAAGCTCACACACACTTGCACATGCACACACATACATTACTTTTTTTTAGTACCCCCTGGACATGGTGCCAGGTTATACAAATAAAATTAAATAACTTGTAAGTCCCTGAGAACACCGGATGAAGGCATTTAGAAATACATAGCTGTCACCTCGGCCATGACCATGTCTTGGCACTTCTTGATGAATTTCCCTTCAGCCTTGACAATCGTCTGCAGGAACTTGATGTACTGGACATTCCGACCGTGAGTCTCGATGCAGTGAACGAAGTGCTGGACGACCCGCTCGTTGATCTCACTGCACAGCTGGAAGTTGTTCATGAAGATGTGCTGCATCGTGACGGCTTCCAGGATCTGGCGCGAGAGCAAGGGCAGGGGGACAGGGTCAGAGGAAGGGCGAGGCGAGAAACAGTCCACCCCAACACAGGCAGGGACATTCAGCCCCGCGTGGGCATCCTTCTCCATCCTCGCTTCTGGATGGCGCTCCTGTCAACTCAACCTTTTTCAATCGTGTGTAATAAAACCAGGGGACGGTAAACAAATCATTAGTCTTCCGCTGAATGAATTTCAGGGGGAAGCTCAGCACCCAGCTCAAGAAACAAAATAGACCCCTTATGGCCCACTCTCTCCAAGTTTACCAATTATTTTGACTTCCACAGCCACAGATTAGTTTTGCCCAGTCTTGAGCCTCAAGCATCCTCTTCTACCTGCCTTTTGTTCAAACTGCAATCGAGACATTCGTGTTGTTGTATGTGTTACTAGCTTGTTTACTATCACTACTACGCACATTCCATTGCATGAATATACCATATTTATACCACATTTATCTGTTCTACTGTTGATGGGCATTTGGGGGGTGACTTAGCAACTAAATTACCACCACCACCACCAGTCTTAAGAGTAAGTAGTGGCACAATTCTTAGGACATATGTGATGAACTGTGTCACTCTGAACATTCTTCTAAATGTCTTCTGATAAATGAAATGTATCCATTTCTGTTGGTTTTATACCCAGGAGTAGAATCGTTGGGTTGCAGAGTTCAAATACATTTGGCTTTAGAAGATACTCCCAAACAGCTTTAAAACAGATTAACAGTTTACACTCTACATTACAGCGACTCCATAGTCTTGCCAACACTTAGTGGTGGCAGTTTTTTAATTTCATATTTTGTTGTAAGTATCTTCCTTGATTTGCACATCTTTGACGATGAACCATGTTGAGGGCTTGGTGATGTTTGTTGGCCATTTGGACAATCTCTACGGCAGAGCATCCCTTTCTAAAGTTTTTAGCTCATTTGAAAAAGTGGGGTGTGAGTTTCCTCATGGACCTTCTGGAGTTTGTTACTTCTGCTGGGTGTGAAGTTGTCTCTGGACTTGAACCCTGAATATTTTCTCTCTGTGGCTTTCTTTGCTTACTCTTTACAGTGTCGTTTGATGAATAGAAGTTCTTAGTTGTTTTTTCAAGATTTTTTATCTTGGTCCATTTTTAAAGTCTGTATTGAATTTGTTACAATATTGCTTCTGTTGTTCATGTATATTGGTTTTTTGGCCAAGAGGCATGTGGATGGATCATAGCTTCCTGACTAGGGACCAAACCCACACCCCCTGCATTGGAAGGCAAAGGCTTAACCACTGGACCACCAGGGAAGTTCCGCATTAATTTTTTTTTTTAAAAAGTCTGATTTACTGATATTTTCCTGCATGACTAATGCTCTTTGCATTCAGTGTGAGAGAAGTTCCTTTCCATAAGGTCAAGAAGTATTTTCATGTTTTCCTTCAGAAGCTTCATTTTCTACTTTTTATCCAGACTTACAGAGTTATTAGGTTTAATGACTGGTGTGAGGTAAGGGGCTTTAACCTTTTCATCTTTTGCCTTTTCGTTAACATGACAAAGATGGAATATGACTCTCAACGCAGCAGTTCTTTTTCTGGAAAGCTCCAGCAGTATGGATGAGTATTTATGTGTGTTTGTGTGTGTACATGTGAGTATGTGTTAATGTACAAGGCTGTCCTTTGCAGTATTGCTCATGAGCCAAAAAGTAGACATTGCCAAACTGTCCATTAATAAGGAAATGGTTTCAGAAAAGTTACAGCCATTCTGTCCACGTGTGCTCAGTCGCTTCAGCTGTGTCCAACTCTTTGCGACCCTATGGACTTTAGCCCCCCAGGCTCCTCTGTCCATGGGATTCTCCAGGCAAGAATACCGGAGTGGGTTACCATTTCCTCCTATAGGGGATCTTCCCAACACAGGGATCAAACCCATGTCTCCTGCACTGCAGGCAGATTCTTTTACCACGGAGCCACCAGGGAAGTATTTAGTCATGAAAATCAATGAGAAAAATTTGTGTATTTCTGACTTACAAAGATAGCCAAGATGTATAAGTGAAATAGGCAAAATAAAAAAATGTGTATAGTGTAACATCATTTTCCTATTAAAAGAAGCATAACATATATGTAACATATTAAAAACGTAAGTAATTAAAATGTAACACAATTATGTTTTACGCGGATGCATTGCTTTGTGTAGACATGGAAAACTTGATGCATGACCTCAGGAGGATGTGGCTGGACAGTGAGAATTGGTACTTTGCTACAGCTGGAGTTTGCGGTAATGAGGAATGCTACTAAGAGAAAATACATTTAGCTTGCATCTACCACCTCTTCCTCACTCCTTCTACCTTTTTTTCCCATAAAGTATTTACGTCCTCCTGAGAGCCCATCAAAATGTTCCCCGCTGGAATGAAGGTTGCATCATAACAAGTCCCAGCGGCCAGGACAGCGAAAGAACAAGCTGTTCTCCTCTCTTCCTGCTTCCACCCCCCGTGCTCCTCCTCCCCGCAGAGTCCCAGACAGGCCTGCAGTCTTACCCCTGGGTTTAGAAACAGGTTTATGTGTTTGTGGAGCAGAGCCTGATTCTGCTGGTTGCCGGCACAAAAATTCTGAAGAAATTCATGAGCCAGCCTCATTATCTCCTGCATCTTGGTGTCTTCAGCCTGTGAGGGAGAAGACAGACGAAAAACAGGTTGAAGAGCTGGCTATGCCTTTGGCAAGAGAAGGTCAAATGGAGAAAGCAGCGATCTCTAGGCCAGGAGGCCAGGTTCCATGATGTCCCCATCCCCTCGACTCATGTGGAGCTCTGGGCGTGTTTCAAGGCGCTGGCTGCATAAAAACATTGGGGGGTGCTGCACCGCTGGCTCCTGCAGAGAAGTCAGAGATTTGTCTGTGCTTCATGGAGGAAAATCAATTCTCTCCCACTAGCCTTGGGCAGTCAAATGAAATGATTTTATCATGGCAAAAGGACACAGAGCATGAAAGCTAAGGGGAAGTCTCTGAGATCCCACTGTCTAGCAATTGCTGAAATTTCTAAACCCCCTACTTCTGAAAATATGGATGGACAGCAGAGCGGGGGCCAACTTCATCACTGGCTATAAGCACATCTCCCAGCTCTCAGGCACACATTTTCAAGTTGCCTTAACCTATGGACACCCTAAATCCTGGCAGCAGTTAATACAGCAAAGTGGCACTCTAGAGTCTAAGTTGGGGCAGATGTACCTGTCTTGACTCCTTTCCCCGTCACCTGACACATGACTTAACCTGAGACTTAGCTTTCCTACTCACACAATCAGGACAATGTGTGTCTCAGGCATTTCACACGGCTGATGACGAGATTCTCATGTCGTGTATCAAAAACACATACTCCGTAAGCAACTAGGATACGCTTTACAGCACAGGCAAGTGCAGCTATTATCTTGCAATAACTTTAAATGGAATATAATCTGTAAATATACCAAATCCTTTTGCTATACCCCTGAAACTAATATTGTAAATCAACAATACTTTAAAAAAATACCCTCGATATCTGTAAAGAGTTAGACGCCTATGTTAATCCTAAAGGAAATCAACCCTGAATACTCACTGGAAGGACTGATGCTGAAACTGAAGCTCCAATACTCTGGCCACTTGATGCAAAGAACTGACTCATTGTTAAAGATCCTGATGCTGGGAAAGACTGAAGGCACGAGGAGACAGAGAACCAGATGACTGGATGGCATCACTGACTCAACAGACATGAGTTTGAGCAAACTCTGGGAAATGGTGATGGACAGAGAGGCTTGGTGTGCTGCACTTCATGGAGTCGCAAAGAGTCAGACATGATTGAGCAACTGAACAACAGCAACAACAAAGAGGCCTATGACAGGACAATTGTATATAACCTCTTGGGACTTCCCTGGTGGTCCAATAGCTAAAACTCCAAGTTTCCAATGCAGGGGGCCCAGGTGTGACCCTGGTCAGGGAACTAGATCCCACATGCAGCAACTAAAGAACCCACATGCTGCCAAGAAGACTGAAGATCCCACATGCTGCACCTAAGACTCAGTGCAACCAAATAAACAGACATCTAAAAACAAAGAAACTCCTTGCTACTTTCAGTTCAGTCGCTCAGTCGTGTCAGACTCTCTGTGACCCAATGGCCTGCAGCACACCAGGCCTCCCTGTCCATCACCAACTCCCGGCATGCCAGGCCTTCTTGTCCATCACTCCCGGAGTTTACCCAAACTCTTGTTCAATGAGTCGGTGATGCCATCCAACCATCTCATTCTCTGTTGTCCCCTTTTCCTCCTGCCCTCAATCTTTCCCAGCATCAGGGTCTTTTCAAATGAGTCAGCACTTTGCATCAGGTGGCCAAAGTATTGGAGTTTGAACTTCAGCATCAGTCCTTCCAATGAACACCCAGGATTGATCTCCTTTAGAATGGACTGGTTGGATCTCCTTGCAGTCTGAGGGACTCTCAAGAGTCTTCTCCAACACCACAGTTCAAAAGCATCAATTCTTCGGCACTCAGCTTTCTTCATGGTCCAACTCTCACATCTATATATGACTACTGGAAAACCATAGCCTTGACTAGATGGACTTTTGTTGGCAAAGTAATGTCTCTGCTTTTTAATATGCTGTCTACGTGGGTCATGGGAGAAGGCAATGGCACCCCACTCCAGTACTCTTGCCTGGAAAATCCCAGGGACGGAGGAGCCTGGTAGGCTGTGGTCCATGGGGTTGCGAAGAGTCGGACGCGACTGAGCGACTTCACTTTCACGCACTGGAGAAGGAAATGGCAACCCACTCCAGTGTTCTTGCCTGGAGAATCACAGGGATGGGGGAGCCTGGTGGGCTGCTGTCTATGGGGTCACACAGAGTTGGACACGACTGAAGTGACTTAGCAGCAGCAGCAGGTTGGTCATAACTTTCCTTCCAAGGAGTAAGCATACTACTTGCTACTTTACCCAGTTCTAAACAACCCACCAAGTAAAAGAGTAAAAACAAAACGAGAAGCCTCCCCAAATGGAAATCGCCCCTCATATTCATAGAGCCCACTTCATCTTCCTCAGTCTCCTCACATACATGCCCTCATTTTAGAGGCAGAGTGTCGCAGTTGGGAATGCAGGCCCTGACACCAGGCTGCATGGCCCTTAGGCCAGACGAACAACTTCTGAGCTGAGTGACCTTGGGCAAGGGACTTCACCTTTCTGTTTCCTCATCTGTAACAAGGAGCTGATAAAGGACACACTTCCTATTGTGGTTATGAAGATTAAATGAGAAAATTCACGTCAAGTGCTTAGACCATAATGATTCATTAAATGTTAGCTGCTGTTACTGGTCTAGACTAAGGGTCAGCAAACTTTTTTCTTAAAGGTCCAGATACATACTTCAGGGCTCATGGGTCAAAAAGCAAAAGAGAGGACATTATGCACAAACCTATATAATCCCTAAAAATTTATTCAAAAATGTACAGATGTGTACCTATGGATGATTCATGTTGATGTTTGGCGGAAAACAACACAATACTGTAAAGCAATTATCCTTCAATTAAAAATAAATAAAGCTAAAATTGAAAACAAAACAAAACGTAGCAACCATTCTGGTCTCCAGCGCTATATAAAAACAGGCGGTAGGCTGGAGGTGATCTATGTCTGCAGTTTTCCCACTCTGATCTAGACCCACAGACTTGTGAGAAAATAGAACGCTTCTGCCAGGAACACTGATGGAAGGAGCCCAGACTCTCAGGGTGACAACTGAACAAAGCAGGAGATTGAAAGAGGACGCTGACAGCCAGTCTCAGAACAACAGAGCAGGTGTTCCATTTGTCTCTCATTTACAGAGAGAGGGGCAAAGTTGCTAAGCTCTGAGAAATCAGAGGGTCTGGGACAGAGACACCACAGCAATCTTGAACCATTGTGAATTCTTCCCTCTCTTCACCTGCTAAAGGCATCTGCTGGCAGACAAGCTAACTAAAAGCTTCTGTCCTTCAAAGCAGATTTTCACAGGGCAAGGAGCTCAGAAAGACATAACACGAACTTACCTGTTAGTAAGAGTCCCTCCGCTGTTCTTACACAATGGGGTAGCTGTATCCATCCAAAACCCAGACAAAGTACACACACACACACACAATGTTCTGCCTTGGAGTCACCAATTCCAGCTGAATCTGGTTCCCATAGACCCCTCCAACACTTCTCTGAGAATGAATGTCTCTTTAAGGAAACAGGTTACTGGGAGGCAAAGCCAAGGCCAGCAACCTTTCTCCTGACATTCTTCACACAGAGGGAGAAATATCCACTTGCTGCTATGAGTCCAAACATCGGCCAAGTTTGGATGATACCCACATCCATCTATATCAATTCCAGGTTACTGAAGCACCTGGTCTATTGAAGGGCTTAAACTTTTACTTTTATTTGTGGCTGGTAAAAGCCTGACCCATCAGATTCACAAGGGCCCCGTGGCTAAGGAGACGGCCTCGGGAGGGAACTTCCTAAGGTGCAGGGGAGCGGGTGAAGGTGAGGAGCAGGCGGGGTGGAAGGCGAGCCGTCCAAGGCCCAGGCTCCCACAGATGAGCTGAGCAGGCTCTGCTATGTGCAGCCGGGCCTTCCAGACAAGTTTCTAAACCTCTCTGGCTCCAGTCCTCTCATCTAAAATGGCGCATGCATCTCCTCTGGATGTTCTGAGGATTAAATGAGAGAGTAATATAAAAGTCTCAGCACAGGGCCTGGCACCCGGCAAGCAGTGGGCAGGGAACCTCCCTCAGGAGACGTCACTAGGGAGCCTCTGGGAGTCACTGGGCAATTCCAAAGCCCAGCACCTAAGTCTCAACTCTAACCTCCTTATCCTCAGTCCCCTCACCCATCAAGTGGCAGCACCATGAGCGCCACACTGGGTTTTAGAAGCTTGAATGAGTGCTTTCATTTTGTTCTACTGGACACTGTTATTCTTTGTATGTATTTATTATTTTTTAGCCACACTACACTGCATGTAGGATCTAATTTCCCAGCTAGAGACTGAACCGATGTTCCCTAGAGTGAAAGAACAGAGTCCCCCTAACCACTGGGCCACCAAAGAAGTCCCAAATGAATGCTTTTAGAAGTGCTCTGTCAGGCCTATGCCGTCCTGCTTCCCTCTATCCCATCACTGCTGCGGCTGCTGCTAAGTTGCTTCAGTCGTGTCCGACTCTGTGCGACCCCACAGACGGCAGCCCACCAGGCTCCCCCGTCCCTGGGATTCTCCAGGCAAGAACACTGGAGTGGGTTGCCATTTCCTTCTCCAATGCATGAAAGTGAAAAGTGAAAGGAAAGTTGCTCAGTCGTGTCCGACTCTTCGCGATCCCATGGACTGCAGCCTACCAGGGTCCTCCGTCCATGGGATTTTCCAGGCAAAAACACTGGAGTGGGTAGCCATTGCCTTCTCCCATCCCATCACTAGCAATGCCAAATGCTAACACGAAAAATGAGAGATGCAGCTTAATTTCTATCAGCAGAAAAGAAGACTTAGACCGAGCAGAATCCCACGGATTGAACCTAACCAGCTGTCAGCACACAGCAAGCACTTGGAGTGGGCAAGTCCTATGTCCTCACATGCATTTATAGTTTGCAGCGCTTCCAAGGCTGACTAACAAGACAGACTAAACTGTACAGCGCGTATTTATTAAGCTTGGGTGATCCAGTATCTCTGATGTGGGAGGACAGCTTTCTCTGGCTCTCCTGAACTCACCAGTTCATCCCCCTGCTCTGAAAGTAGAAAACTGCAGTCCCTGTGATTGTGGGGGGCTCATAATTTATCACTTACGCTAATTTGATTTCATAATCATACATGTGATCTGGGGGAGTTATTGATGGCCATGTCACAAGCTCTTCTAAAACACACTGGATTCAAAACAACAAACAGCTTTTACAACTCTTTATAAAAAGGAAAACAAGTATATAGTACAAGTCCACGTGCAGAGACAGCTCTGTCCACCAGACCTTTGTACTCAGACCAAGCTGCTTGGCAGGGGAATGAAGAGAGAACAAACAGATTCCTCCTTCTTTATAGAGTTCTAAAAGTGAAGGAAGGTTACGGGGGGTTTCACTGTATTTCCACCATGCTCTGTTTGTTTCATGTCAATTACCTAAGATTGTTTCACAGTGACAGTCATCACACATCAGCTTCATTTCTTCACCAACCGTTCCCAAGTGTGAAGGGTACAGGGAAATCCAGGAACCCGCCCCCTTGGAGCAGCAGCCGTGGGGTCAGGCTGCAGGGAGGGGGCGATGCCCACCTTCTCATACGGAATCTGCAGCAGCTCCAGCACCACGGCGTGGGCACCCATGTTCCGGAGCAAGCGCTGTTGCTGCTTCCTGCTCTTCCGCACGGATGCGCTCTCTTGAACACAGAGTTTGCTGAGTCGGATCAAAATCTGGTAGGAAGAAAGATCAAAGTTTCTCATCAACCCACATCTCTGTTCTGAGGATCGAACCCTACAGCCTGGCCACTATAGTTCCTGATATCTCACTGCGTACATGGAATTTGCAAAGAGAATAGATCTTAAGCATTCTTACCTCCCCCTACCATCCTCCAAAAGTTACTTCTGTGAGTGATGGATGTGTTAATTAACTTGATTGTGGTAATGATTTCACTATGTATATATCAAATTATCACATGGTCAAGTATATTATAATTTTGTCACTTATACCTCAAAGTTTGAAAATAAAAGTTGTAAGAAACAAAAATCAATCTCAGAAAAATAGGAAGCATAGTTGGAAGAAAGATTGCCAGGGGATGGTGTGGGCAGGAAGGTAAAAGGGATCACGATCCATTAAGAACATAATAAGAGGGAAAGTTCTCTAACTTGTAGGATCCTTACTGATTGTATTGAACCAAATCCACATATGGCTAAGAACAAGTCTTCCAGATTAACGACTAGATTATGGCTCCATCAGCAAGTGGGATGGTTTCAGGTATCCTAAAATGGCATGGGGGCTTCCCTGTTGGTTCAGTGGTAAAGAATCTGCCTGCCAATGCAGGAGACGCAGGTTCAGTCCCTGCTCCGGGAAGGTCCCCTGGAGAAGGAAACGGCAACCCACCCCAGTGTTCTTGCCTGGAAAATCCCATGGACAGAGGAGCCTGGTGGGCTACAGTCCATGGGACTGCAAAAGAGCTGGACATGACTTAGCCACTAAACAACAACAAAAAAGGTATGACTCAGCACCACTGCCAAAAACTTGGGAAGAATCTGTTCTGGGGTAAGAAAACAAACAAAACACACCAGGCTTCCAACCTCTCAACTTTGAATCATCCTATGCAAAGACTTCTAAAGAACTACGGTTCTCATTGGTGATACTACGTGCCAGCAATCAAGATAAATCACTGATAATTTTACCACTTCACTCTTCCTTCAATTGTAAACCTTCACAAGTATAGGTGCTGGCGGGCCCCATACAAGGTGAGGAAATGGAGGAGACACACATGATGTGGACTGAGGCCTGACACTGAGACCTCTGCACTTGACCTCAGAGGTCCTCTTTCCCGCTGTTGAACTTCCCACCACAGGAGAGGTCAGGGGAGGGCACATACCTCTTTGACCACCCTGTAGTTGTAGCTGCTGGTGCTCTCATGCTGCTGGGACTTGTTATTCCCCTCCTAGGAACCAAAACGAACGTGACGGGTTTGCACAACTCTTGGGTTCCTGTCCATGTGTTAGGGTTAGATCACAATCTCGGAAGGAATAGGAATTTTGCAGTGTTTTCCAGCCATCATGGGGCTTCCCAGGTGGCACTAGTGGTAAAGAATCCTCCTACCAATTCAGGGGACACAAGAAACGTGGGTTTGATCCCTGGGTGAGGAAGATCTCCTGGAGGATGGCATGGCAACCCACTCCAGTATTCTTGCCTGGAGAATCCCATGGACAGAGAAGCCTGGTGGGCAGCAGTCCACAAGGTTGCAAAGAGTCAGACACGACTGAGTGACTGAGCACCAGCATCAGCCAGCTGTCCTGCTAGGTTTATGCCCGAGTCAATCACTTGCTCACACTCAGCTCCCCCTGATAGATGTTATTTCACTGATTGGGAAAGGATGCTGGGCCAGGCATAGCTGGAGAACAGGTTTGTTCTGCAAGGGGCACCTGGTGTCCAGGTGAGTCTGCAAGAGGCACCTGGTGCTGCACTTCCCGGGAGAATGGCTATCACCCTGGTAACAAGCAGACCTCTTGAGATCCCAGCCCATCCAAGCATCTGCATTTTTACCCAAAACCAGAGGAGGACGTTCACTTGTTCCCAGGAGCCCACTCATCTCCTCCGGCAACCTAACTTGCGTGTCACCAACCTCTGTCTTCTTATGTTCGTTTTCCCCAGACGCGCCGTCCATGGCCTCGTCGGGGCCCTGCCCTTTGTACACCCAGAGCTCTGACTTCTCCACAATGGATCTCAACTGGTCCAGGTCTTGTTTGATCTGCTTGTAGTTATCGACATCTTGGCTGGTAACGAGCAGCTGAACCTGCACGAATGCAATCGACCAGCGGCACTCAATACCCTCTCAGACAGATGGCGACACCACCACCAATAACACACACACACACACACGTGTGTGTGCACACACAGCCACCCAACCTACCTGTTTGAAGGCCTGGAGGACCTCCTGTCTCTGACTGAAGTGCCGAAAGAGGAGCTGCAGGGCCCCCGACACCAGGGGTGGGTAGTCGTGCATCGTCAAGTGGAGCAGGACTCGGAGGAAAGTTCTGCCGCCGTGGTCATCCAGGTCCAGCGGGGTGTTCTCCTCACTGCAGGGAGAGGTGACGTGAGCCACAGGCACCCCCACCGGTACCCGTGGGCCCAGACACACCTCACTTCATGAGATCCCCCACTCAACGGCCAACCTCAGCAGACCTGGCTATTAAAGAACTCCTTTAACAATACCATCTTGTTTCATCTTCAACTGTATTCCGAGGGAAGGGGACAGTTACGGTGTCACAGCTGCCAAATGTTTAAGCAAAGTCCCCACCTTCCCACAGTGACAGGCCTGGCTTTACAAACTCTCCCTCCAGATGGTCTGCTGCTGGGCTACCCCCATGCTTTCAGAGCCGCGCATAGTTGTGTTTCTCCAAAATTACTAGTTTGTTTTTTATTTAAGATGCTAGTGCCAAGAAACCATCTGTGGGGGAGGGCCACGTTTTCAAGGTCTAGCCTGTACCATATCCCCGATTGTGCACTTGGATGGGGTCACAGGGACCAACAAATGTGTGTGCTCAGTCGTGTCCAACTCTTTGCGACCCCACGGACTGTAGCCTGCCAGGCTCCTCTGTCCATGGGATTCTCCAGGCAAGAATACTGGAGTGGGCTGCCGTTCCCTTCTCCAGGGCGTCTTTACCATTCCCAGGGGTTGAACCTGCCTCGTGCCCCTCCTGCACTGGCAGGGAAATTCTTTACCACTGCTCCACCTGGAAAAAGGGAAAATCACTAGACCATTCAGGTATGCTGGTGGTTTAGTCACTAAGTCGTATTTACCCCATGGACTGTAGCCCTCCAGGCTCCTCTGTCCTTGGGATTCTCCAGGGAAGAATACTGGAGTGGGTGCTAGTTCCTTCTCCAGGGGATCTTCCCGACACAGGAATTGAACCCGGGTCTCCTGCATTGCAGGCAGATCCTTTACCGACTGAGCTATGACAGAAGCCCATCTGCACCATCTGAGAAGCCCCTCAGTTGCCACGAAAGCGCCCAAAGATCCACTTATCTTGTCTCAAACTGGCAGCAAGGAGTTTGGTCCCACAGGCCCCATTTTGAGAAGTGTTGCCGTGAGTCATCCCCACTCAGTGCTTTTCTAGCTTCCTTGCTGGCGTTAATCAGTATATTACCAAGGCTTCTCCCAATATCAACGCTACGTTGATTATGTGCTACTTACACAACCAAAAATTTAACAAGCAAGTCCTGGCGCTAACAGCAGGCCACCGTGAACCTGAGCACCGTCACTCAGGTTCTGTGCCTGTATTGTGTTTACAATCAAATGAAGGTCAAATGCTGAGACCTTCACGGTTGCAGACCAGCAAGGGAGGCATAGAAAGGACGTAGTACACAAATCCTCTGTTTGCGCTATGCGCTCCAGAAAGGTGTGAATAAGCTTTCATAGCCCTTCAACACCAGGAAAGCAGTAGAGAGCCAAGACACCACCCAGCAGACTGAAGTGGGACCAGGCTGAACGCAAAACTCCCTGAGTTTTGGAACAGCAGTCTCTTCCATGGAGTAAATCATGCTGCTGATTCAAATTTCACAATGACATTAAGCACTAAGACAGTGAACATCAGTTCATCCTCTCTGGTCTAAACATCCTTGTGTAGGTTCCTCCCACACTGACACTGGGATCAGCCAAGCGATCTGCTTGGACCAATAGGACATTAGCAACATGGTGCAAGCAGACGCTTGCTTAGTGCTTGTACACTGTTGGTCTAGCCTCCTGGGGCCTTTGCACGTAGAGCCAGTTACCAAGCTATGCAGAAGCCCTAAATATTGATGTGCAAAGACAGAGAAGTCCCAGCCTTAAAGGCATCGCCTCCAAGGAGCCAGAAATGCAAAGAAAGCAAAAAGGATGTGCCAACTCCAATCACTAGCTACTGTGGTTGCATGACAGACCCAACAGTGATCAGCAGAAGAACCATCTAGCTGAGCCCCAGTCAACCACAGAGTTGTGAGAGGCAATAAAATGACTGTTTTAATCCATTTTTCTTTAGCTGTCCTGGGTCTTTATTACCACGTGTGAGCATGGGCTCAGTAGTTGTAACTCTCACGCTCCAGAGAGTGGACTTCAGTAGCTGCAGCACACGGGCTTAGATGCCCCATGATATGTGGAATCTTCCCCGATCAGGTTTTGGACCTGCATCCCCTGCACTGACAGATGGATTCTTAACCACTGGACCACCAGGGAAGTCCTTAATCCATTAAGTTTGGATTGTCAAAAGTAATATGTAACCAAAGCAAATGTGTATATACCCAGAGTTATACATACAGGGTGTTTATACCAAGTTTGCAGGTGTTTCAGCCTTATAGGGATTTGAGTCTCATAATGATGTTTTCAGTCAACAATGAGCAATCTCATCTTTTAGGAAAGGGTTCACACAGTAATTTCAGGCTACAGACAATGAAAGAACTGCATGTCTGTTTTTATTTTTGTCGCTGCTTGGCTTCTAAAGAGCTTGGGGGTGCCTGCAGCCCAGTAGCACCCATGAGCATGCTTTCTGCACTCTGTTTTGAGCCCCTTCTTTCTTTCAACACTATTTCCTCACCATTTAAAGAAGTCTTGTAATGTGTATACTTTGGGAAACCTCCTTCAATTCTTTCTACTGTAGGCAGGAAACACATATATGAAGCCAAGTAAGATCACTCTGACCTGAGTTCTAGAAGTTATAAAGTGAGCAGGCCAACAACCTAAACCCAAGGACTAAATCTTTCTGAGTCCAAGGAGAAGTCTTTGAGAGCTAACGGAGAGGAGCCTCCTCCATCCCAGAAGCACCTACAAAACAGACACTGAAAATATACTTTCCTTCCTCCGAAGATGCCCTCAGCTTGTTCTTCAATGTGTTCGAAGTCAAGAGCACCTGAAGAGTTAGAACAGAACTTTAGATGCAGGAAGGAATGAAAACGTGCTGCCTGTGAGCTTCCCTGCCAAACACCCTTGCCTCTGCTCATGGATTGACCTCAAGTTTCCAGCTTCTTTTACTGAAAAGCTCTGAAGCCAGGTCAACCTGGATCACACTGTCCACTGGCTCCAGGTCTCCACTCAGTGCATGACCCCTTCTGAGAGGCACTACCTCCTTCCAAGGAGCCTCAGACCTTGCTAGGTGGGTTTATTTCTACTACTATCTTTCTCTTATCCATCACCACTATATCCTGGGCAGGGAAAAACTTCTACCCAGAGTAAAAGTTGCTAGTGGACAGTCAATTTTCTCGGAGAATTTTGTTTTGGGGTGTTTTTTTTTTTTCCAGTCTTTCACACAACCATAACATTAGAACCTTCAGCTGTCTTATGACTAAGACACTCAAAGACGGAAGAAATAAGATCTACTCCAGAAGGAATCTGGGCTCTTGTGATTATGTGTTTGCCCCAAATGGGTAATTCCCAGGATGTCATTCTAAAATACAGTTACCTTCAAATATATTTACATTTTTGTCCTTGTTCTAGAATGTACTCTCTGGACATTCAGCTTTCAGTAGACCCAGGTCCCATTTCACAGCAGAAATTCCATCCTGGCATCGCTCACCTGGCACGTTACTTGGTCCTTCTTGGCTGCTGTTTCCGGAGGATGTTTCTGAAGTCTGGGAATTGCTTTCATCAAACTCCCGTTTAAATATACACAGGAGGCAGGAGATCCTATAATCCAACCTCACATTCAAAATAAACTAGAGATTCAAGTGGAAATGGAAACAGATTGGTTACATTAGCATACCACCTGGAACACCCCGCCAAACCGCTGCACTCTGGCTGGGCCTGGTATCTGCTGCATCAATTACCTTAAACACTAAGTGAGCCAAATATTTGGCTTAAGATTTCAACAGTCTTCAAAGACTTGCATGGGATATATCAATTCTGCCCGCAGCACCTTATGTTTCTAGTAAAAACTTCAGCATCTTGGCAATTAATTTAATAATCAGAACAATAAATCACTCACTCCCTACTCCATCCTCCATAAAACATTATTTCAGCAAGTATCGAATGCTGACGCTGAGTCTTAACAAGGGCGAAGTTGGCTGCTTTTAAGTGAACTGACAGAGAAAAATGCATTTTCAGTACTGAGAATTAGCTTGGCTCTTCATTTTCTATGAATGACTGTTTTCTTTGATGTAGATGCAAACTCCTGGGCTCCCTCTTCTTTCACTCCCTGTGTTCCCTCCCCCTCCACTCCAACACAAGAATGCTTTTTCCATGACTGTGGTTGGAGCCAAAAAACAAAGATTAGTCAATGAATCGAAACTGTAAAAGGACCTTATCGACTGTCTCTTCTCTATCTCTGCCCCACGCTCCTGGTGAGTTTACCCAATCCTGGGACTGTGGTCACCTCTTCGCGATTGCAACAGATTCTTGGTTTATCTTCCAAGTTTTTTTTCCCCACTGCACCATGAAGTTTGTGGGATTCTAGTTCCCTGACCAAGGATTGAACCCATGCCCTCAGCAGTGAAAGCACTGGACCACGAGGGAAGTCTCTATCTTTCAAACTCTTGGTCTACACTTCCTAATTGACTACTGGGCATCCCCTTCAGTGTCTTCCCAGAGTCTCAAACTCAGGACTGTACCAAACTAACAGCCCATTCTGCCTGGCTTCTCTGGCCCCAGTCGGTCCCAGGGCCTTCCGCGACACACACGTCTCATCAATGACAATGCAGCGCCTCTGCCTCTCCTCAGGGTCCCTCCCCTGCTATACTTTACCCTGCTCGCAGCCTCTCTCTCCCACCTCAGTCATTCCACTACCAAATTTACCAGGTCTACCTCCCAAAGGTATTTCTTCTTAGGTTAGCTCCCCACTTGAAAACAGTCAAAGGGTCCCCCAGAATCAAGTCCTAACACTTGAGGCACCCAAAGTTTTCCAGAGTCTGCCTTTCCAACCTCATTTCTGATAACTTCCTTTCAGCACACGCCCCGCCCCTGCCCAAGGAGAAGGGCTTACTGACCTTGGGCAATGATACTCTGGCTCAACCTACTCCACCCTGAAAACAGCCCCTTCTTTCTACACAACACCTGTCCATGGCCAAAGGCTCAGATAAAAATCTTACCTCCTCTTTAAAATCTCCTCTGGTTCTTACTAAATGGGATCACCGGACCCACCAGTATCTCAGAACATTTTTCTCCTGGCTTTATTTCCATGTACACACAGCTTTGCTACACCTCCTTTTCCTATTAGACTTTAAACACCCTGGAGACAGAGCCCCTGTGCAAACTGTGTGTGTATTCCTCTTACAGCCCCTCATCGAGCCGGGCAAAGTGCCTTGCATATGGTAGATCAGTAAGTATTTGCTGAAAGAATCCATCAATTAAATGTTCTCAGATTATTACAGTAATCACTACAGTGAGTAGACCTCAAGATGTAACCAATTTTCACATCACATCAATTCTGATAAATTCACATGCTATCCACATACTTGGGACCTGTAAGCCATGGCCTGAAATCCTTGAAATCTTTCTCTACTTTTGCTCAGACATAAAGTCAATGAGTTTCCTGTACTTAAATCATTCTTTATTGGCTTCAGTAATTATTTTGAGGAATAACACTGCTGCTTTCAAACCATCAGTTAACTGTGATTTTAGAATTTTTAAAAACCCTTCTATCTGTAAACATGCATATTTCTCTCTTCCATCTCAATTCCTCATCTCCTCCATCCCTTTTGGGGTTGAGATCAGGCAATGTGGGATAAAAGAGAAAGGTGACTACAGCATTCTTTTCATTAAGCAGCAGCTAGTTTTGTTAATGAATTAAAAACTCCCAGGGAGCAGAAAGAGGAAAACATAATTTGTTGGAAGGCTGGAAGGTTCGCATAGGAAGCAGAGGGCTCCCATCCCCTCTCCCCTAGGCCAGGACTTTGCTTCTACAATTATCCTCTCTCCTCTTTTTCAATAAGTCCCCCCTCTAAACATGACTTCACATTCCAGCATGTCTGGCTCTAGGTGAATGATCACACCATCAGTATTATCTGGGTCATGAAGATCTTTTTTGTACAGTTCTTCTGTGTATTCTTGTCACCTCTTCTTAATATCTTCTACTTCTGTCAGGTCCCTACCATTTTTTGTCCTTTATTGAGCCCATCTTTGCATGAAATCTTCCCTTGGTATCTCTAATTTTCTTGAAGAGCTCGCTAGTCTTTCCCATTCTATTGTTTTCCTCTATTTCTTTGCATTGATCCCTGAGGAAGGTTTTCTTATCTCTCCCTGCTATTCTTCCGAACTCTGCATTCAAATGGGAATATCTTTCCTTTTCTCCTTTGTTTTTCGCTTCCCATCTTTTCACAGCTATTTGTAAGGCCTCCTCAGACACACATTTTGCTTTTTTTAATTTCTTTTTCTTGGGGATGGTCTTGATTGCGATCTCCTGTACAGTGTCAGATCACTTCCATTCAGCATACAATCTTGCTGATATCCTTTAACTTAAATATGACCAACAATCACCTTGCAGCCCCCACCACCGACTTTTCTCTGTGCATCTTTACAGCAAATCCACTCAGAACAATTTTACGCCCTGACTCCCCACTTCATCTTCTCCCATTCCTTCTTGATCTTGACCTGTTTCCAGACTTGCCAACTGTGCTTCCACCTCGGGTCTCCGCATTTACTGTTCCCTCTCGGAGTCTCAGAGACTCTTTCCCTAAACATGAGTTCCCTCACTGCTCTCTGAATGGGAAGATCTTCTCTGACAATCTCATCAAAACATGTACCCTCAAGGGCCTCCACACAGTCTTGGCTCTCTTTTATATTTTAACATCCTTGGTATATACATTGTTATATGCCTATGTGTGTGTGTGTGCTAAGTTGCTTCAGTCATGTCTGAGTCTTTGTGACTGTTCGGACTATAACCTGCCAGGTGTCTCTGTCCATGGGATTCTCCAGGCAAGAATACTGGAGTGAGTTGCCATGCCTTCCTCCAGGGAATCTTCCCAAACCAGGATGGAACCCACATCTCTCTTATCTCCTACTTTGGCAGGCAAGGATTCTTTATCACTAGTGCAGCCTGGGAAGCCTTTATAAGCTTATGCCTCCTATCAAAATGTAAGCAGGAATGATTCTGTTCATTGCTAGATTTTCAGTGCTTAAAAGTACTTGGCATGCAATCAGTATCAATAAGTATTCGTTGAATGTATGAATGGATGAGGGAAGGAGAAAGGGAAGGCTTGAGGGAGGAGTTATAAACTTCATGGAACTTTGAACTGAGTTATGAACAAAAAGCAGGGATCTCAGCTATGGACAGAATGTGAGTGAATTCTGAGCAAATGGACAGTATAGCTGACAGCAGAGACCAATGATGAGGGAAAGCGAGGGTAACTGCTGACAGTCTGGCATGGTTGGCAGGACAGGGCATGTTGGGGACGGACAGGAGATGACAAGCAGGAAGAGGGCCAGTTCAGAAATGGCACTGAGGCCAAGAATCTACCTCCACACTTTTCCCTCAAGCCTGGGGCTGCATCAAAGCAGGGCCACTGCTCACAGACGCTGCCCTGACTAGCACACTCCTGCCCCTACTTCTGGCCCACGGTTACCTGGAGTATTTCAATTATCTTCAGCTTGGTGTCCATCACCATGATGTCCTCCTTCTCCGGCTCGGCCTGTTTCACGTTGCCCTCAGGGGCGGTGGCCGTGGGTGTCATGGGCAGGAAGCCTCCTCCCCGGAGCACCACCTGGGTCATCAGCTCTCCGACCCCATGGATGGACCGCATCACGTTACTGCCTAGGAAGGGCCAGGACAGACCCTGGTCACGACAGACCCCTGGAGCACGCTCTGGGGCACACCTGGCCAGGGGCAGAGGCTCTTCAGGACAAGTCATTTCACACGTCTCTGTCCCAATACATTCTATGACCCTGGGAACCTGATGGGTTAATACCTATCAAAAATGCAGGGCTTACTATGGAAGACAGTATGGAGATTTCTTAAAAAACTAGGAATAAAAGCACCATATGACCCAGCAATCCCACTCCTAGACATATACCCTGAGGAAACCAAAATTGAAAAAGACACATGTACCCCAATGTTCATTGTAGCACTATTTACAATAGCTAGGACATGGAAGCAACCTAGATGTCCATTGACAGATGAATGGATAAAGAAGCTGTAGTCCATATACACAATGGAATATTGCTCAGCCATAAAAATGAATGCATTTGAGTCAGTTTTAAAGAGGTGGACACACCTAGAGCCTATTATACAGAGTAAAGTAACTCAAAAGGAGAAATATAAATATCATATACTGACACATATGTATGGAATCTAGAACAATGGTTCTGATGAGTTTATTTGCAGGGCAGCAATGGAGAAACAGACATAGAGAACAGACTTATAGACACACGGAGGGGGAGGAGAGGGTGAGATGTATTGAGAGAGTAACATGGAAACTTACATTACCACATGTAACACAGATAGCCAAAAGGAATCGGCTGTATGACTCAGGGAACTCAAACAGGGGCTCTGCGACAATCTACAAGGGTGGGATGGGGAGGGAGAGAGGAAGAATGTTCGGGAGGGAGGGGACACGGGTATACCTATGGCTGATTCTTATTGATGTTTGACGTAAAACCACAACATTCTGTAAAGCAATTATCCTTCAATAAAAGAATAAAGTGGCAAAAAAAAAAAATTCAGGGTTTAAGAAAGTAGGTGAAAGAGCGTGGGCTTTGAAATTGCCCCAAGGAGCAATTTTATGCATTAAAATCACCCGCCCAATTGTATGGCCACCCACTGCACGCCTGTGCAGTGCACAGAACCAGAAATTCAGGGGTTAACAAGACGCACACCCAGTGCTGCACCAACAGCCACACGATCTTGAGGGCACTGTGCCACCGGTGAGGGTCAGTTTATTCCCCTATAAAAGGAGAAAACCCAGCTCAGCTGGCAGGATCACGTGGCAAATGACTGAGCTCAGGCCCTAACAGGCAGGAGGATGCAAGTCAACATACTCTTTCTATTCCAGCTGAAGAGACCAGCTGAACAATAATCCGCATGAGTACCTAGGATGTGTCTATCAGGACACTAAACCAGAGGAGAAAAACAAACACATCAAGGCAGATTTTCCTACTCACAAATTGGAAACAGGATTCCCAGACACAGTCTGGATTTCATTTACTCACATACTAACGTAAGCACAGATCATCAGGGCACAAGAAGAACAGTGAAAGCACACACGCATTCCAGCTGTGAGGCAACTTTCAAACGGTACGGTGGAATATGCAACTTCATTTATAAATGTAAAAACTACAGCGAAGTGTTAATAATCATTGACTCTGAGTCATGGGTCCGTAGGTGTCCACTCTACTGTTCTTTCTACTCTTATCTGTATCTGAAAATGTTCGTGAAGTTGAGAAGAGAAGGATGAAGAAAGGATGGGACATCACATGGTAATGGGACATCACGTGTAAGCATGACAGAGGCAGGAGGAGAGGCAAGCGTGTCCCCATGTATGGGCACCATCGGAGCCCCCTCCTCAGCTTCTCCACGTTGCTCTCACCTTTATTCTCCTCTCCCTTCGCCATCTTGCTGATGGGGAAGATTGCGGTCACGTGCACACAGTCCAATATGGCCAGGAGGATTTTGGTTAATCGGAGAAGGTCAGAGAAGTTGTAGAAACCAAAGTATATGAGATTCCTAGCTAGGTTGACAACCTATTGTATTTAAGAGAGAGAGGGGGGAGATGGATTAAGTAAACCGTATCCTTCAGTTCCATTTCAGGTGGACTATTTTATAAATGACTGATCTGACCTTCTTTACCATAAGAGAAGTCATTTCTGATCAAATTTAATTTAGTTTCATAAGGAGAAAAAATAAGAAATGAAAACCTGCAAAGCTGCTGATCTGTTCTGATGACTGGTAAATAAAAAACCAACCTCATCACTGGGTCTGCGTAGCTTCCCAAAGATAATAGAGGGTAAGCCAAGGTATACCCAACAAGGACACAGATAACATTGCAATGCTTGGAAATCTAACCCCTAAAAAGGCAAAGTGGTTGCAAAGAAAAATATTCAACTGAAAGGTGATAAGGATTTGTGTCCCTCAGACGATTAATCCACGACAGATCCTAAGCACAGTCTGGTTTCTTTCCTGTCACTTTTAATACAACGTAGAGAGCATACATAATGTTCTATCATTTCACACGATTTAATTCACCACATGTATTTTCTTACAAAACATACAGATCACTTCACCATGAGTTACCTCAAATGTAAGCTTATTCTTCTCCTTATCAGAGAAAGGGAACCTCTGACACACCACATCTCTTAAATATTCCTCCACAAATTCCATGGTCTGAGCGAACCTTTCCTTAATTTCATCTTTGGAGGTTCCACTACTATCGTAGCTGAAAGGAAAGGAGAAAGAAAAGGCAATCAAAGGTCAAGTTCCTCCCAGTGAGGCCTTCCCTGTTCACTTAGCCCCTAAAGCCAGAACCATCCACCCCAACACTTCCCACCCTCTTGTCCCTATTTACTTTCCCTGCTCAGCAACCACCACTAACGTATGTATTTCAGTCCTTTACCCGAGTTATTGTCTGTCTTTCCCCACTAGTGTAAACATAGTTTTCTTTTTCTTTTTTCTTTTCTGGCCATGTCACACAGCATGTGAGATCCTAGTTGCCTGACTAGGAATTAAACTCGCACCCCCAGAGTTGGAAGTGCAGAGCCTTAACCAGTGAACCACTAAGTCCAACATATTTCTCTTGTTTATTCCCAGATAGATTCTTTAAGCCTGGCAGGCAGGAGACACTTTAAGTATTTGCTGAATAACATAGACAAACAAGGTATAAAAGGGCAATTGTACCATCTTTTACCTTCTTGAGGGAAGAAATAAAGCTTGCTATCCTTAACTACTTTTTCATTAAAAAAAAAAAAAAAGACTTAGTCTTTCTTCTCTGATTGAACTAGACTTAACCTGACCATAAGGCCTTTGTCTTCTGCTACACAGAACACTGCAGCTAAGACATTTTAAAGCAACACAGGTCTTAATGGGTGAAGGAGCCAGGCTCACTCATCAATGGCGATCTCGGAGGGGATCTCAGACCAGAGGCGGGCGTATTTCACGGGGGTGACCTGCTCCTGGGGGTCTCGGTCCACGTGCATGTGGAGCATGAGACGGCAGAAGGACGCCCGCAGGTCGTAGGGCAGGTTCTCGTCGGACATGCAGCGGAGAATGAGATCCACGTCCAGCTGGCCCGAGATCTCGTTGATGGCAAGGTACTGGCGGTCCAGGCACATCCTCGCAAAGAGGTTCAGCTGGTACCTGAGAAAAAAGTGGCACAGAGCTCACACTTCCAGAAACACACAGCAGGAGTCAGAGGAGGGGCCCAGATCTCAAAGGAGTGGTGTATGGCCCCATGAACTTGTATATCAACTCTTCACCTGTTCGTGTACACCGAAGTCTGGCTTCTGTGTCTGGCAGAAAAAAGAACAGTGCAAGCCATGCCAACATCACACATGTCTATCCCGTGTGGGACTACCTACATGGCTAGTTGATTCCATTTTGCCCTTCTTTTATAAAATGGGGGAGAAAAACTGAAAAATCATTTTCATTAGGGTGAAAATGATTATCTATTTCCTTAGTTATGCCTTTTAAAAAATATTTATTTGGCTGTGCCTGGTCTTAGCTGGGGCACAAAGGATTCTCAGTCTTCACTGTGGCATGCAAACTCTTAGTTGCAGCATGTGGGATCTAGTTCCCTGATCAAGGGTCGAACCCAGGCCTCTAGCATTGGGAGATCAGAGTCTTAGCCACCGGACCGGCAGGGAAGCCCTACTTTAGTTTGGCTTTGATACAGCACATTAAAGACCACAAAGGAAATGGTAAAGGTTTCAGACCTTCACTGAGTCTACTTAGAAATTTTATGGCACTTTCGGGGTCTTATCTCATATAGCTCTGCTCTTTGACTTCACACACATGTGAAAAACATAGTGGAAAAAGTAGGGGACTCCTCAAAATGTCTTAAGGTTTCCTCCTCACCCAATTACATGTGATCTCTGTGAAGTTCCAAACTTGGTCTATTACATGCTCATAACATCAACAAAAATTAGAGTGTCATAATATTCAGAGAGCGCAAAGACAAACAAAAGCTCTCATTTACAACTGGTGAGAGTTTGCACCAAACTATCCAATCTAGGATTGCTTGCTTAATGAGTTTAGAACATGCATATGCCCCAATCTCATAATTTCCTGGTATGGAATGGAAATTCCTACATATACGCACCAACATGAACAACGATGTTCACCAACACAAAAAGCTAAATTGTGGCACACAATGAATTCAAGGAGAAAAGAAAATGTTGGCATAGTAATAAATAGAATGACATTCAGCAGTCAAAATTAAAGAAATGGACCTACCACCATTAGCGTGAATCCATTTCAGACTCAATGTTGCATTAAAAGGGCAGGTTTCAGAGAAAAACTCAGAGTATGGAACCATTTATATAAAATTTTAAGGCTCAATAAAATACTATGTATTATTTATGAATGCACAATGTGTAAAATATAAACATACATAGAGTGTGGAAGGTCACCCACCACCTGCGTGAATGGAGAGAACAAAATACAGGAGGGTCACAAAGGGCGCTGCAACTGCAAAGTTTTGCTTTTATTAAAAAATGATGCTGGCACTTCTGCGTCCATCTCCTGTTTTCTTTTTAAAGTGTTTACTGGTTCCCTTCCCTTAAGGTGGCAGAGTCAACAGGTCTTATAGCTGGGACCAAGGAAACACCAGGATGGGGGTGAAAACCAATCAACACGGCAGGTTCTCGCTGTCCGAGGAAGGAGTTGTGGATACAGAGGGTGAAGGTGAGAATAACCCTCCAGTGCTGGAGTGGAGCTGAAAGTCGCGATGTGAACTCAGGGTTTTTATTACATTATACATTAATACAGAAACAAATGTGTGTGTGCGTATGCAGATAGAGACATCAACAGATGTGTGTATACACATGCACATTTCTTAGTTCTGCCTGTAAAAGTTCTAAGAGGTTGGCACTATTGTCTCTGTCTTGCAGGTAAAGGACCTGGGACGTAGAGGTGCATAACTGGACCAAAGTCAAACAGTTAGTACGGATCATTGCTTTATTTAAAACGGATACCCAACAAGGACCTACTGTATAGCACATGGAACTCTGCTCAATGTCATGTGGCAGCCTGGATGGGAGGGGAGTTTGGGCGAGAATGGACACCTGTTCATGTACGGCTGTGTCCCTGACAGTGATGCAACTATCATACTATTAATCAGCTACACTCTAACATAAAATGACAAGTTTTTTAAAAAGTCAGTATGTAGAGAGGCGACCCCACAGCCTGACTCGTGTCTACCACAAACTACATCCACGTGCTATACTGTGTAGAGACCAACAACTGTGAAGAGGAGCTGATACACTGCGCAGCTTCCTTGTGACCAAGCCACGCCCAGGTATCACTGCCCTGCCACGCAAGTATTGCTGACAGCTCACACTCTACAAACCCCTGAGATACACGTTTGTCTTTCTGATGGACTGTCTCATGAGAGGACAGCATAGGGCACCCGTGCACAGGCCCGCACACCTGTAGTAGCCAAGGACGTCGCGGTCTTCCTTCTGGCCCTCCTTGGCATCCTGCGCCAGCTCCCGGACGCTCTTACTGCGAACCTCCTTGTTGCTGTCCCTCCAGAAGAGCCATACTTCTTCCTCATCCTCGCCTGCCTCCAGGGCATTCTCTCCAGTAGAAACGCCTTCAAATTCGAAACGGGAGAGCACCAACCTGAAAACGTAGGAGGCAGCGGGAAAACTCATTATGTATCAAATCCTCGCTTGTCGCTGATCAACTGTATTTGTGCTTTGAACTCCAGCTGTGCTTTCAGCACGTGCGCGCGCGCGCACACACACACACACACACACAGACACACACAGAAAGCCACTTCGTTTCTCCCTTTGGCAGAACCTCAGGGAGAGACAAACATCAACTTCTTCATATACTTTAGCTCAGGTGTGCCCCACTAGGGTGGCTGTGTCTCCCCAGGGGATGCTTGGCAACATCCGGAGACATCTTTGGTTGTCCCAACTAAATGGGAGAGGTACTGTTGGCAACCGGTACGTACACACAGGAAGACTGCTGTACTTCCTGCGAGGCACAGGACAGCACCCACAGCACAGATCTGCTTGGCCCCAAATGTCAAAGGCCAAGGTTGAGAAAGTCAGCTTTCAGCCCAAGTTCAAAATTAAGTTATGCATGAGACCCTTCCCCCCTAGAAATCACAAGTTTAGGGCATAAGTGTTTTTAAAAAACATTTCTTTTTTAACATTGATATGTTACTGGCAGTATAGGCTTCCCTGTTACAAATGAATCAATTACTACTTTCCAAACTTCTGTAGACCAATGAACACTTTTTGAATAGTGGTAATTTCACAAGCTCTTCCCTACAATGTCTTAATATTGACAGTGAATTACCTCCTTTAAAATTTAAACCTGAGGGATCCTGACTGGAGAACTTTCAAGTCTTAAAATGAAATCAAGGGTGTGTAAGATGCTCCCCAGTAGCCCGCATCACTTTCACTTCAGTAAGCAAAGTAAGTGACATCACCATACAGGGGAGGCCACCAGAGCAGAAGCAAATCCAGTGACTCCTCTAATCAAGATGCTGGCATGAAGATAGCCAACCTGACTTCAGAAGCGAAGGGGCTGGGTGTAACTCCCCACGGCACAGACAGCCACGCTCTCCATCCAAACCCCGTTCTCACCTTTACAGTCACTCCCCGACCCCCACTCACTTGGTCTCAATGAGGATGTCGGCGTTGGTTGGATTCAGCACGGCTTTACATATCAGTTCCTGAGTCACCGGAATGGATTTGTTCATGGACACGCAGAGGTCAGAGAGGTAATCTAAGAATCTGTGGAGAAACAGAAACCAAACCGAATGCTTTTTGTAGCCAGAGCAAGGGTTAGGTCTTGGGGACGTGGCTCTCCCTCCAGAGGGTAGACCCAAGCTACCTTTACCACGAGTCAGAGAGGCTTTGGGTTTCAGCGTCTGTGTGCATGGTATCACCAGTTACCCAGACATGGGAGGGAAGGGAGAAAGCGGAGGGAGAGAGAGAGCGGAGGGGGGCAAGGAAGGAGGGGAAAAAGAAAGATAGAGAAGCTCAAGAAGGAGGATGGGAGTGCCTGCTGCGAGGAAGAGGCGATGGGGCAAAAACGAACAGAAGCAGCAACCAGGTAAATCACCTAAGGAAGACGTGGTGATGATGCTGGGTACCCAGAGTGGGGACAGAATGATGCTTGAGGCCTGAATCAGGATCCTGGTTCTGGCTCTTCTCCGCTGCATTCTGACACGTACTGTTACGAGGGGGAAATTATTTAACCTAACCACGTTTCAGTCTTCTCATCGGTAAAAATGGATAACCTTTAACCCCAGAGGGCTCTTCTGAGGACTAAATGAACTAATTCACGTAAAGTGCTTACTTAGTTCAGTCCCTGGCACATGAGAGGGTCCATAAGATGCTAGTTGTTTTTAATAGGTGGGAGGAGTCAGTTTCATAATAACACCTTCAGCTCAAGCGTCACTGTTTCTAATATCCACATTGTAAACTAGTTCCCATGTCCCCTGACGTGGGGTGGATCTTAATTAAAAGGAGAAGAAAAGAGAGAAGAAAGTGTACAGGGAGGGTGGGATCTGTAAGAATGCAATAGAATTGACAGAATTCACTACTGTAAATACAAACACTCAGATAATAACTACATGTGCAAAAGACTTATTGATATTTGGGGAAGTTCTGACTGGTCATACCAGGGTGCTACAAAGTGAATGAGGGGTCGATAGCTATCACTTACAGGTAAGTACCAGGCTCTTCACATGCATTTATCTTCATTTAATTTTCTTAACAACTTATCTAGTAGATGAGGAGATTAAAGCTCAAGGTCACCAGCTGGTAAACTGTGGAGCCAGGATTCTACCCTGGTCTCATTTCCATACCACGCTCTTTTCATGACAAAGTGCCTCTCAAGACCTGCTCAGTCAAGACCTGGGGCCTAGCAGGCCCAAACAAAGGACATCTAGTCTAAAAACAAACAAAACAAAAAAGCCCACCATGACCAGCTCAGAGCCTGCATCCTAAACACAGAGGCACCTTCTGCCGATCAACCCCACCTCCGCCTCACCTGGGCTCCCTGTTCTTCCGCACCAGGCTGACGAAGGTGTCAATCTCTGCCGCGGTGATGTGTTTTTCCAGGAGTTTGCGATTATTGTGCAGAAGGGCGGTGATAGTGTCTTCAGCCAGCACATCATAGCCGATCTGCTTCTGCATGAAGCCGAACTGCTTGGCTATGTACTCCTTCGAAGGGCAGAGAGAGAGGTAAGCGGGGAGGACAGTGTGGTAAGGCGCAGAGTAAGGGGAGGGGCAGCAGCCCCCGAGGAGAGCTACTCCCTTTAAGGAAAATCACCGGGGAGCGTCCTTCCCCAACTTCCCACCCTGGGTGACAGCCGCAAACTCTCTCACATCCTTCAGTTTACTAAACCTGCCACACAGGGATCACTAAGTAACGTATCCTGTATTTACAGATGGGCATTTTATTAAGTCCACAGTATAAATTTTAATGTCGTGACTTATTTTTCTAAAGGTCAAGAGTTGTTTTCCAGCTCTGATTTTATTACTCATTCAAGAGGATTAAACTGTGCCTCACTGCCCTGTGTTGCTGAATAAACATGGCGAAGTCTACCTGGATATTTTGAACAATGTTATTACTTCATTGTGTTTTCCTTATCTGGGATGAAAATTAAATCAGTGTGTAGCTAGAAATATGTGAAGAAGTGAAGTGAAAGTCACTCAATTGATTCGAACTCTTTGTGACTCCTTGGACTATATAGTCCATGGAGTTTTCCAGGACAGGATACTAGAGTGGGTAGCCATTCCCTTCTCCAGGGGATCTTCCCAGTTCAGGGATTGAACCCAGGTCTCCCGCATTGCAGGAAGATTTTTAACCAGCTGAACCACCAGGGAAGCCCAGGAATATACAAACCAGTCAATTACATTCACAGAACACATGAAAACATCTCTGACTTCTCTTTTGAGATCAGACATGTCGTCCCATTGAAATATTTCAGAACACCAGGAAGCCTCTTATAAATACTTTATTGTTATTCAAAGATATTTCCCCTGCAAGACAGACTGCTTGCTCAAAGTTCAACAAGCCCTGGAAACTTGGTTTCATTTTAATTCATTAATTTTAAAACCTTAAAAGTGACTAAGGACTAACAGAGTGGACTTGGGCCACTTTTCAGCCCTCACTCAGTAAGGATGCATGTCTGAGAATGCATCAGCCCCCAGGGATATGTCAGTACTACTGCCAAAAGGCACAGGGTCCATAAACAACCAAGCCAAGACACCCATAGCAACAGCAACAAGAAGGACTGGTCTAGTCCTCTGATGTACAAGCAAAAGGTCCCGGCACACATTAAAGACTCTGACGCATCCTCATGGGAAGAGAATAAAATCTCTTTAGCACAAGTATGGTGTAAGTATGCTACTCACACACAAGAGGTGGGTTTAAACTGACCATAGCGCCCGACGGCAACCTATGCTAACGAATAAACATAGCATTACCAGCGTGTGATGTTTTGTATCTAAACAGTAGCAAAGGCAAAGCAAATGATTTAGAAATACTGGGTTGGCCGAAAGTTTGTTCAGGTTTTTCATAACATCTTGTGGAGAACTCAAACCAACTTTTTGGCCAGCCCAATACTTGCTAATGAAGTTGTATCTAGTACTTCAGAGCACTGCTTAGGACCAACACTGTATGAGGATACACAAAAAACTTTCACTACAGAGAACAGTTTACATTTAAAGGTCAGATATAGCGGCGGTCAAAGCTTAAAAACAAAACCTTTTGTAACGCACCGCAGGGACTGGAGTCCGTATTATAAGAAGCATCAATGTGCACTTATAGTAGTTTATGGAACGCAGGGTTTCTTGAACTCAGCAGTACCTACTGACTTCTTGAATAGGATAATTCTTTGTTGGAGGTGGGGGGACTGGGCTGGGCTTGCCCAGATGCTAAATAGCATCCGTGGCCTCCATCCACTTCATGCCAGTAGCATTCCCAAGCTGTGACACTCAATAGCATCTCCAGACATTTCCACACGTCCTCCTGGCCCAGGGCGGGGTGGGGGTGGGTGGTGAAATTGCTCCCAGTTAACAACCACTGACATAGCGACTCCTCAGCATCTCCAGTTGTTTGGAACCCTCACAGAGGTTTAAATATTTAACTCGTAGAGAGAATATATTGTTTGTGTTTGTGTGTTTACTTGTCATGACAATAGATAACGACTTAGAATGTCTAAAACACAAGCCAGAACCAAAACAAAGAGGAAGTTACCAGCAGAGATGGAGGGAATGGATGGGGCAGGAAGAAAAGATTTCACTCCATTTCTAATAAAGGCACATGGAACCATTGCACCCTTACACCTTCCAGAAATGTGACATAAGAAATACTGTACATGTACACACTGCTATATTTAAAATGGATGACCAACAAGGACCTACTGTATAACAGGGAATTCTGCTCAATGTTATGTGGCAGCCTGGATGGGAGGGGAGTTTGGGGGAGAGTGTATATATGTCATGTACGGCTGAGTCCCTTTGCTGCCCACCTGAAACTATCCCTACGTTGTTAATCAGCTATAATCCAATATAAAATAAAAAGCTTTAAAAAATACTATACTTGTAATAGCAACATCAAAAAAAAAAAAAAATCTCATTCCAAGGACGCTGTAGAAGGAGAATTTTGATGTATCCTTCTCAACTCACTCATGCATCTTCCCAGGCTTGCAAAAATATCTGTTTCATTTTAAAGAGCAAATTGAACAATGAACTAGTCTCTAGCCACTAAATAAATATATACATGTGACACTTAAAACTCATTGAGGAAAGTGAACTCGAGGGAGGAAGCCATCTGGCACTCCCCAGGGTCTTCAGAGCCCACCTGGTTCTTTCTGTAGTCCTGCTGGGAGTGTCTCAGGACCCGGTAGCAAAGGCGGCAGATGTGTCGGAAGGGCGCGTGCCGCTGGTCTCCCAGCTCCTCCAGACGCAGCATTGGGCCGTCACCACAGTCTGTGAACGGGGCCTGTAACAGCTTGAAGATCTGTTTGTGAAAAGAATGAAAACTGCCATCACTTACTGTTTTAACGCTAAGCCTCCTGGTGGAAAGAACAGAACCTCAAGAGTGGGTGGACTATACAGGAAAGTCTCTCTATCTAAATGATCATGAACCTGAAATCTGTGTTCATTCCATCAACTGGGGCAGGCTCCTCGGTGAACTCAGTCTTCCTGAACATAACTGTTCCTCAGATACTTGAAAATGTGGTGTTCCCAGCAGTGCCTAGGAGCACAGGTGCTGGAATCGGTAGATTCTAGGTCAAAATTATACTTCTTTATTACTTTTCTACAGGTATACATCACGGTCAAGGTAACCTTCAGTTTTCCCAGCAGTAATATGGAGAGAATAATACCTAGCTCACAGGGGTGTTATAATGATGAAAGTAGATGAAAGGAGATAGTCAGTTCACGAGTATAGTGCTCACCACAAGTGCTGAATAAAGGCTCCTCCACTGAAATCACAGTTTCAGACCCTGTAGGAATCCCTATTGCGTAAAACCACATGAGCATTAAGCCAGAGGTCTAACTTGGGAGTCATCACATCAAACAGCAGGGCATAATTCAAGACTTGAAACTCTTGTTGAAGCAGGATGCAGTATTAATGAATCTGGTCCAACCATAGTTTAAAAGGAGAAAGAAATCTCAAACCCAAGTTCCTATGGATAACTCTAGGACTTATCACTAACATGTTTTTCTTCCGGCTCCAGCAGCCGGCAATTTCCAAGCCAAGCTTGCGGCCCCATCGCCAACAGTTTTGGAGAACTATGTGGTATACATCTCTGTGTGCTTCATCCACCTCAGACTTGTTACTTTCCTCCCTCTAATTCCCTTATACTCTAGTTTATTTAAATTTGTACCAAATTACACCATATGTATATTTTCTGTGAGCTAACTTCGTTTTCTACTCATTCTTTCTGGAAAGATTTTTTGGTGATTTATAGTGGCCCTTATAAGAGCCTCTAAAGGCCTTCTGAGTTTATCATACACTCCAAATCTCCCAGATATATTAAATAAGCTTAAGGATGCACTGCCCTGGATATTATTTGTGCGGAAAATAAAGCTGTCAACTATAATTCTTGTCGGAGTTCCCAAAAGGTAAATTTTCACACAGCTGATATTCAATATGTGTGTTAACAATCAGGTGAACTATCAAACTGTGAAAAGATGAAGGAAATTTACTAAGTGAAAAAAAGTCAATCTGAAAAAGGTGCATAGAGTATGCTTCTAACTGTTAAAATATGACGTTCTGGAAAAGGCAAAACTGTGGAGACAGTAGAAAGATCAATGGCTAGTTGCCAGGGGTTGGGGGAATGGGAGGGACAAACAGACAAAGCAGAGAGGATTTTTAGGGTGATAAAACCAGATATATGATAAGATAATGATGGATCATATCGTAATACATTGGTTCAAACTCACAGCATGTACAACATCAAGAGCAAACCCCAATGGAAACTATGCACTTCGGGCAATTATGGTGTGTCCATGTAGTTTATCAGTTCTAACAAATCCCTCTGGTGGGGATGCTACTAATCGGGGAAGCTGTATGTGTGTAGGAGGAATAGGAATTTTTTATACTTTCTAGAGCCTGGTGGGCTGCAGTCCATGGGGTCGCTAAGAGTCAGACATGACTGAGTGACCTCACTTTCAGTTTTCACTTTCATGCATTGGAGAAGGAAATGGCAACCCACTCCAGTATTCTTGCCTAGAGAATCCCAGGGACAGCAGAGCCTGATGAGCTGCTGTCTATGGGGTCGTACAGAGTCAGACACGACTGAAGTGACTTAGCAGCAGCAGTAGCAACTCACTTTTGCTGTGAACTTAAAACTGCTCTAAAAAATTGTCTGTTTTTAAAAGCCAACAGATCAAGCCTCGCCAGTAGAAATCATCTACATTCCTCTATAAGACCAGTGATAATATGGATTCTTGCTAGAGCCAGCCCAGTATGTCACCTCTCACTGACCTGCTTGAGAATATTCTGTTCTCTCATGAGCTTCTGCCGCTCTCTGTTGGGCTTGGAGAAGACCACTTCAAGAACATCTTGACCGGAATTAGTTCCGCCAGTGACAAAGTAAACCAAGTCTTCCAGCAGCTTGGTTACAGATCTTAGGAGGAAAGAAGCAATTAGACATGGGAAGTGTTCGATGTTTAACAGAATCAAAACCACCCTGGAAGCTTTCAGGCTTAAGCAACCAGTCACACAGAAGCAAACCCATTCTTCCCAGTTTCCTTGAAATTGTCAACTAAGGTCAATTACCAGTAAGAGTGAAACAGAGACAATATTTCACTGTTCAAAAAAAAGATTATCACTTTCACAAAATAGCAGACATTATATTTTAATCGGATATTACATTTATCTCAGATAATGCAGGAGACCCCGGTTCAATCTCTGGGTAGAAAAGAACCCCTGCAGAAGCAAATGGCAACCCACTCCAGTACATTTGCCTGGAGAATCCCATGGACAGAGAAGCCTGGCGGCCTACAGTCCATGGGGTTGCAAAGAGTTGGACACGACTGAGCAACCAACACACACAACCTCCACCACTGGTATTTAGTAAGGTAGTTCCAAAGATCAAGCCAGAGGCAGGAAAACAGAGAAGGAAGGAGATCTTTACTGTTTAGAGACCTTCAGAATAGTGAGAGCAACTATTGAAAACTGCAAGTTGAAGCCACCCGTTAAGTGCTAAGGCCTGGCGTTCTTCCACAGAGCTCTTCAGAGCACTTCTCTCTCTGCCAGGGATTTTAAAATCCACGGTGGGTGAGAACGAGCATATGTGGCTCTTGCAGGGAGCCCTCACCTTCTTTCATTCTGGGTGATGGTGCCCTTCTCCAGCTTGCCCGCTATGGAGCCCAGCACCTTGCTGGCATCATTGGCAAAGTCCAGATCCCGAACCTCAGCAGGAGAGACTGGCACTATGGCAAAGGCTTCCTTGTCCTCCTTCACGGGAGAGGTGCCAATCTGAAAGGAAAGATGGGCTTTGTGGGAGAGTCCACTGCCTCCAATGCAGGAGACTCGCGTTCAACCCCTGGGTCAGGAAGATCTCCTGGAGAAGGGCATGGCAACCCAACTCCAGTATTCTTCCCTGGAGAATCCCATGGACAGAGGGGCCTGGTGGGCTACCGTTCATGGACTTACAAGGAGTAGGACATGATTAAGTGACTAACACTTTCACTTTCTACTGGATTGAGAGGGGAAGATATTACTCAAAGGCTGGATTTATAGAACTCTGGGCAACTGAAAAAATTTGGAGCTCTCTTACTGTTAAAATAAACTGGAGACAGGAAAACACCTGAAAAGATGAACCTCAAATTATCAACAGTTGTTATCTCTAGAGGTTGGTAATGTGAAGAAAATTAAGGCAGGAAGTGCGGTAGTACTATGATTTTACAGCTTCATTTGTTACATAGAGCATCTGAGATGTTTGTAATTTAAAAACATATATTCACAGGGAAAAAGCAAATATACAAAACGGTAATTATCAATCTTGAGAGTATTCTAAGGGTAGATGCTGCACTGTTCTTTCAAGTTTTCGGTATACATGACAATGTTCATGGAAATAGAAGAAAAAAAAATTCCAATAATCTTCCCCGTCACCAGAAAGTATTATGTGAGAATATCATTTCATTTTTTAAACAGAAAAACCCCATGATCCTACAGAAGGTCAGAAAGGAGGGGTAGGCTTCACGGGGAGGGAAATCAGGTTGGAAGAACTTTCGAGAAATAAAAATGCCTGTTTAAATACATGAAGAAATAAAGACTGGAGGAAACCAACGAGGTACGTGATGCACCTCAAGGCACAAGCAAACATTCCCTCAGCCAAAATTAGCCTCCAGACAGACAAGAAATCCAGACAATTGCTCAACCTTTAGGGCAGAAGCCATGAAATAAAATAAAAGGTTCTAGTTATTTCAAAGCCCTGGCCCTGCTTTAGCCAGGTCCCTTGGAAAGAATGTTTCATCACATACAGGTTTGTCCACAACCACACTCTTGCCAAAGCAACAACTATTTCAGGGATCCATACGCCCCCGTCTGCCCTCAAAGGAGCCCTTTCATCAGGAACCATGAGACCAGGGAGGCAGCCAAGCTCGTGGACTTACTTTCAGCATCACGGGTTTTTCTTCTTCCTTGTCAATGGGGATGTTTGTGCTGTGAACCCAGGTATTAGTACAAAGGTGTCGGAGCCGGACATAGGAGTTTCTAAAGGGAAGAAAAAAAGACTTCAGGGACAGGACTTCTGAGGTTCTCTACAGCCACTGGCCTAGAATACATCCTATAACAATAAAGAAAGGACACCAAAATGGCTTTCTGCTATATACAGTGGACAACATAAACTTAAGAGCGAAAGGTTCTGGTCCAATATACATTCGGATGTGTCCACAATTGCACATCATTCACGACGACTCGCACGTGACTGTGCTGTGTGCTTATTTCTAAATGCAGGCGTGCTTCACTCTGTTGCACTTGGTTTTCCTGCCCTTCACAGCTACTGTGTGTGTGTGTGTTTTCCTTCCAAATTCACAGTTTGCTCACACAAGTCTGTTGGTTCCATTTTGGCAATAAAGTAGTTTTCAATTAAGATACGTACACTGTCTTTTTAAACATAATGCTGTTGCACACGTCATATATGACTGCACAGGGAAACCCAAGAATTTGTGCGACTCACTTCACTGTGATATTCACTTTATTGCAGTGGTATTACATCTCATGAATGACTATCTCAGAATAAACTGTGCACAAGACAGAGTAACAGGAAATATTTACTGAGTATTTACTAGTGCCTATTGTGAGAGATAAACCAGTAATGGAACTACTCGTATGCATCAATAAAGCAAAAAATGGTGTCATAAAATGTGTGAAAGAAAATATAAATACAAATTCAGTAACCTCAAAAGTAAAAGGTGGATATATCTTATTACATAGTTTAAATTTTACATCTTCCATACAGCAAAATTTAAAATTTTCAAACCCATCATGAAAAAAAATTGAAAGAAAAATGACCTGGGAAAATAAAAGATTAGTGTATAGAATAAAAGAGTATTCATCCAGATATATAAAGAGATTTTGAAAAACAGTAAGGAAAACAATCATGAATACTGGAAATGAAAATGGAACATGTACACAAACCAGTAATTTAATAAAGAAACTTAAGTGACCAATAAACATCGAAGTACATCTTCAACTTTCTCAATTAATACAAATTAAAACAATATATCATTTTATTGTATTATATTCCAAAGGTCTTAGAGTCTGGATCTCCCTCAGTGCTTAGAAAGATGATTTCTACACACTTATGGTAAGAGTGTCAACACCTTCAACTCTGGAAGAGAGTCTGGCACTTTGTATAATGTGAAATGCATCTGTCTTTTCACCTAGCAATCTCATTTTTATATTTCTTCTTTTAAGAGATGACAGCACAGGTGCTAAATGAAGCATAAAGATGTTCAACAAAGCATTATTTATAACAGTAAAATCTTTGCATCTCCTGCATTGGCAGGTGGATTCCTTAGCAGTAGCGCAACCTGGGAAGTCCAAAAACTGATGAACTACCCAATGTTTCAGTAATGAAATAGTTAACTATAGTATATAAGACAGAATAGTATACTCTTTAATGGTTACAAATGATATTCATTTACTTGGAAATATGAACAGGACATATTGTTCAATGGGAAAAAATGCTAAAAATACCTTATGATTCTTTTGTGATAACTAATATACAGGTTATCTGTGTGCCCAGAGACCTGTCTGAAACTACAGAGAAATAGAACATTTCTCGTAGTTATCTCTGAACGGTTAAATTTTATGTGAGTTTTTTTACTTCCCAGTTGGTTCTCCATGAGATTTTGAAATATTTTTTGTTATTTCTTATACAGTATTTTTTTAATTAATTTTTTTTGGTGGATAGGTGCTTTACAATGTTTTGTTAGTTTCTGCTGTACAGCAAAGTGAATCAGCCATACACACACACACACACACACACACACACACACACACACACACACACACACACACACACACGTATCTCCTCTTTTTTAGATTTCCTTTCCATTTAGGTCACGACAGAGAACTGAGTAGAGTTCCCTTTATTATATAGTAAGTTCTCATTCCTTACCTATTTTATATAGAGTAGTGTGTTGTTTCTTTTTACAGTGAGCATGAGTCGTTTTACAGTGTTTTTAAAATCTGCTTCTCTTTTAAAGCAGTAATCATGCACTTAAGGAATCCACAGGAGCATTAGTGAGATGAGATGAATGCATAAAAAGCAAATGTAAGTAACAGGAGATGTACATTAAAAAGCATTAAAATGGGAAACAGTCAAGGTAAGTACTGAAGGAATTTTAAAGGAAGACATTAAGGAGGCTTTAGCGAGTCATGGAATATATAGGTTTTTTAATAGGAAATTTAAGTTGGAACTTAAAATACTGGAGGGCCCAGGGAGGACAGGGGAGTATGGAAGTGATCTGCATTAAAAAGAATTCTAAACAACAGCATCCCAAGTTCCTGGGAAAGAGGCAAGGGGAAGGGCATGTTGAAGGAGTCACATCTCTTTAGTAGACTCTCTGCCTTTCTTCACTTTAACTATCTTGAATATTACAAGTGATACTGACTTTGAATAGCATGAATATAAATTAAACAACATGCACAAGAAACTTGACATAGATTTGCATTTTTTCTTCTGAGGAATTCAGATGCATTTTCTTATTCACAAAGTTTAACCAAAGCTTGGGTTACCTGGAAGACTGATTACATTCTAGAGTTGTACGTTGAAGTTCATGTAAAATACCAAGGACATTCTATCCATTTAAAGTCTCATTCCTAATTATGAGTTCAAAAGCCAGGACAATTTCAAAAAAAGCCACAAAGCTGGATGCTCTTCTGACGTTTATTTAATGCATTTCATTTGCGTACACTGCAATTTTTTATCTTGTTTATTACATCCAGGATTTGCCTCTATCCCTTTTATTTTGGTTGGAAGGATTCTTTTTGACTGTCCTAAAAAGTTCTTTACTGGTAATACTTCAGGTACTTTCATGTATCTACCCCCAGACTTTCGGATCTTCAAAAAATAAAATTTGGCACTACTTTAAGATGGCAGGAAATGAGTGTGTACTCCTGCAAACACTTTTTTATGACTGCCTTGAGTCAACGAATAAGAGGCCCTGTTCACTTCTGGCTCTGAGGTTGGTGGCCAAGGGCAAGAATAGATAAAATTTGGAAAGCTAAGACCAAGTGCAAGATCAAAACCACTAATGAACACACTGGTAGACCATGCCAGACACTTTTTCCAGGGGGAACACAAGGCTTCCCTTGCTTAAGAGTTTACAATCAGTCTGTCTATGGACAACTGCCCACAAAGAATGTTTTCCAACAGAGAAACAGTAATGAGTCAAGGAGATAGAGAAGCAGGGGTCTAGAGCCAACCAAAGCTATTTGGCAAGCTGACCTGTTGATCAAATTCAAATTTCCCCTTCCCATGGGATCATGGGGATTTCCAACCCATTGGGGAATGTGGCCAACTGGCACCTGATTCCTATTCACCAAGGGAATGTCGTGAAATATTTGATAGCTATTTTATATCACATGGTTCTGTTCTTTGCTATCTGTTACAAAATAAAATACATAGCAAATAAAATAAAAATCATTCCCTTGTCTTCCAGGTGCCTAAAAAAATCTACTCAAGAACTTCCACAGTAGAGAATACAACATACAGAAAAGTACTTAACAGAAACGCAATGGGATTCTACAGTCCCTATCTTTACCTAGGTAGTCAGTCCGAAAGGACACTTTACAGAAGTTATCTATCCTACTCCAAGCCATATTTTTTTAGTGACCTCAAAATCAGTCAAAGACCTAAATGAAAAACAGCACAAGCTATAAAACTCTTAAGAAAACATCAGCATCAATCTTTGTGATCTTGTATTAAGCAACAGTTTCTTAAGAAACCAAAATCATTAGCAAGCAAAGGAAAAAGTGTACAAACTAGACTTCAACTAAAAAGCTTCTGTGGTTCACAAGACACCATCAAGAAAGTGAAGAAATCTACAGAATGGGAGAAAATATCTGCAAATCATAACTGGTAAGGTGTTTGGAATAAAGACCATTAACACAATAATGAAAAGAGACATAGTCATTTTTAAGTGCAAAAAATAATTGGCAAAGGATCTTAATAGATATGTCTCCAAAAAATGATATATCAATACAAATGGTCAATAAACACAAGAATAAATGAAAAGATTAACTCAACATCATTAGCCATTAGGGAGACTCAAGTCAAAACCACAATGAGATACCACTGCACACTGACTAGGATGGCTCAAATATTTAAAAAAAAAAAAAAAAAAAGACAGATAAACAAGCATTGGAGAGAAACGTAGAGAAATTGGAACCCTCAGACATGCCTGGTGAGAATACAACACCCTAAATATAAAACTGGAAGTTCCTCAAAAGTTTAGACATGCAGTTACCACATGACCCAGTAATTCCACTCCTAGGTTACAGACTCATGAGAAAAGAAAATGTACTCATGCAATAGCCAGAAAAAGGCAAATAACCCAAATGGCCAACAATTAATAAGTCAATCAATAAAATGTGCCATAACCATACAATGGAATGTTATTCAAGAATAAAATGAAATGAATACATGCTACAAAATGGATAAATCTTAAAAATAAAAAAAAAAACACTACGTGAAAGAGGTCAGTCACAAAATGCCACATGTGATTCCATTATATGAAATGTCCAGAGCAGGTAGATCAATAGAGACAAAATGTAGCTTAGTCTAAGGCTGGGGAATGCAGGATGGAGACATGAGAGTGATGGCTAACAGGTACAGGGCTTCTTGCAGTGATGAAATTTTTCTTAAAATCTATTCTGATGATGGCTGCCCAATTCTGATAATCTAATAAAAATCAATTGAGCACTTTAAGCAGGTGAGTTGTATGATACATGAATTGTATCTCGGTATATCTGTTACATTTCTTTAGAAGCAGTCTATATCAGGACAAACTTGGGAGTACGTGAAGCTGTGCACATATTTGGGATCTAATAGGAGGACATCTTCAGTTTCCCCCAGATTCTCAAGGCATTCACAACCCAGCAGAGGGGTCGTGATCATTGTCCTGAATGGTAATCAATGGCCTCCCTGTGAGGTTCTCTTCTGTGTAGACACTGTTTCAGTGTATCACTCTGAGAGGGACAGGAAGAGGACCCAGTACAAGAGAAGCCTCTCCTCCAGTTAGCCCAAGCTGCAGTTAACACTTTCACAGCCCAACTCTGGCTGAGCAGTTAAATGGTGATGACACACAGGAATAATGAAACACACAGGAATCCTCAGAGAGACAGGCCTTGTGTATAAACTACCACTGGCCGTGAGACCTCCACTACCTAAGAATGTGTTGAAGAGTCAGAATTGCCAGAACAGACTTGTCTGTCTTAAATGTTTAAGATTCTGGGTTCTGCGATGGGGCTAGCTTACTTGTGGTAAGTTGTTTCAATTCTCTGAGCCTCTGTCTTCACCCTCTAAGAAGGGGCAAATAATGCTACTTATCTCACAGGGGGTTTGATGAAGATGAAATTATATATATATAGAACATGAGCATTTAGCATTATAAATGGCATGAAGTCACCACTCAAGTGTTAGTCACTATTAATGTTGATTTTGTTAAGAGTGAATAATAACATAATTTTATGTTAAGAGTGAATTTTGTTGATTTTGTTAAGAGTGAATTTTTTGTTTCATTTATGGTCCAGTTATTTCCCCCTAGAATGCCTTTTTATGCAACAAAACTAAGAGCAAAAGTTAATTAAAATAACTGAAGAGGACTGATCTGATCTCTCAATGTCGCTAATAAAATTTACCATGGACTGAGCGCATTTCAAATGTTCCATTTTCCAGAATTTCTTTTCAAGGGTTTATTCAATTCACCAGGAGATCACTCACATTTGGGAAAAGGAGCGAGAGAGTAAAGAAAACTAGAAATATTGAGCTACCTGAGCTTAAGGGTTTGGCTTGTTCACCTAAACACAGCACATCTCAGGCAACTACTGAGAACTTACAACTGATGAGCCGTTTTAAAAATAAAAATTAGATATCATTTCAATGGGCAACCAGAATAAATCCTATACCAAATCCTGTATGAAAGCTCCAAGAAAGAAGACGATATTCTGGATTCCAAGAAACCCAGTGGGGCAACACAAACTCACTTGTGGTAAGCCTCTTTCGACTCCTACCTCGGGACGAGACTGTCACCTCCACGGAGCGTCGTGGGGTCCAGCTCAAAAATGGAGGAGATGTCATTGCCCTCAGGCACAGAGACCAGGGAGTACACCATCTTCTCTTGGGCATTTCGCAACCTGCTTCGGGAGGCATCCTGATCAGGGTCCACCTGGGGAGGAAAAGTCATCAGGTCAAGGATTCTGCACGCCACGCCCTTGCCTCACTACAATCACTGCTCTGTCCACAGGAACGAGGAAGAAGCAATCGTGAACATCAGCAGTTGTCAGGAGAAGTACCACAGCTTCAGAGCGGTCACCAAAGACGAGAGCTGGCCACCCATGCCAAGAATGTTTACACCCTGCCTCACTGTGTTGCAACGAAAGTGCTCAAGCAACATGGTGCCGCAACGCTATATAACTGTCCATGGGCAGAGTGCTCTATGTGGTACATCCTTGGGCAGTGGGTGAGAGAGAGGAGAAACACTTTGAGAAAACTTAGCCTGTGGGTGTGGTTGGTGAGTGGTGGTGTCAGCCTCCAGTGAAACTGTCTACAAGAAGATGACACAGTTATTTCCCAGGAAAAAAAGATGCAATGAAATAAACCTGAATCCAAGTGTTTGTAAGCAGTTATCCCCATGTGGCCAAGAAGAATATTTGAGATGTCAGCCTAGCCCTGAAAAAGTGTTCCTAATTAATCAATTGCCAAGGACCATTCAGGGGGAAAAGGGGCCTCTTCTGCTACGTGCAGGATATGGCAGAGACTGAAGACAATCTCTGACAATGAAGGCTGATGAACAACAATGAAAGCTTTCCCACAAAACTGTAAAGATGCAACCAGTCTCCGAAGCCCATCTGCCGAAGAAGACTGCAGTAGTGTGCTGAGCCTGGTGTCTGCTCTGACAGGCTTCACAAGGTCGCGCTCTGCCCTGTGACTCTGCACCAGATTATTTTTGACGTTTAACATCCTTGCAAGATGACAGTATCCACCTGCATCTACTAGGAAAACCACATTTCCCTTGTCTCCATCTTGCTTTGCTTGGGCTGAGGCCCCGCTTCCTCTCCAAATGGAATGGGGAAAAGAAAAGCAAATCTAACAGGCCAAAGGAGAGAGCGTGAGAGAATTTCATTCCATGGGGCCTGAGTTCTAGGATTCTGGGCTTTTTTTAGTCCATCAGAGGCATCAACCTTTGCCTGTTAAAAAAAAAAAAAAGGAAGGAAAGAAAGGAGGGAGGGAGGGATACAGGAATGAATTAAGGAAGAAAGGAAAGAAAATGCAAACAGCTCTTCTAATATCCCACATCTCTGTCTCCCCCTGCTCACACGCCCACCTCTCACACCCTATTGTTGTTGTTGAGTCGCTCAGTCGTGTCTGATTCTTCGTGACCCCATGGACTGTATCCCACCAGGCTCCTCCGGCCATGGAATTCTCCAGGCAAGAATACTGGAGTGGGTTGTCATTTCCTTCTCCAGGGAATCTTCCAGACCAAGGAACTGAACCTGAGTCTCCAGCACTGGCAGGTGGATTCTTTACCACTGAGACATCTGGGAAGCCCTCACACCCTGTACCTCTATCTGAACAATTCCCCCCTAGTGGTTCTTCTCTCTACAGCTACACAAACATTGGGTGGAGGACACCAGAGCATCTCCCCAAGCTCCACTCATGAGAAATCACTTTGAGTGGAATCTGTCCTCTTCGAACCAGTGCTGCACACACCACTCTCAGAAAAAACCCTGACCTGGTTCTGGTGTGAGACATGAGGCTCAGCTACAGGCTAGCAGTTACTCTCCAGACCGGCCACACATCCAGAGAAAAAGGACAGCTGCACTGAGTCCACGGCCCGTGGCCTGTGACTCAGCCAAGTGTCCCGTGCTTGCTGTGTGCAGTCGGTGTGTGCCACCTAGTGGCAGCACAGGAGCATGTACACAAGGTTGTCAGCCCACAGCTATGCTTGAGAAGTTCTTTCTGTCCCTGCGGCATCAACCCCATGGCTTAAAGGCCACTGGACTCAGAAAGAGGAGAACGACAAAGCTGAGTGCAGTCCCAGGCAAGACCAGAGGTTTGGGGTGCCAGTCTCAGGAAATACATGATCCATAAGCAGAATGAGAAGCCTCTTCTTCCCAACTGCCAAGGGTTCCAGCCAAGAAGAGGGTGAAGGGTGAAGGACCCTCCCAACGTGGACACCTTCCCCTCCAGAGGCAGGAGCTCATAGGTGCACCGTGAGCTTCCCGGCATCCCGCCTCCACATGAGGACCCCCATTCATGCAACAACCTGAGCAGCTGGAGCATCGCAGTCCAGATCTGCAGCCAGGCCTGCTGCTAGATCGCACTGCCCTGGCACAGAGGAACACCAAAGAGGAGACAGCCAACTGCACTCCCAGAGACCCAAGGCAAGTGGCTAGTGAGGACCACTTCCTGCTTCCTCACACATCAAATGAAGATGGAAAGACCTGCTCTAACTCCTTCATGGAGCTGCTGGGCAGCCTGGACAAACTGGTGGGAAAAAGGCACTGAAAACAATTATCCTCTGCAACTCACAAATATGCCAAGTGTTTACTAGGGGCCAGGCACTTCATCTGCACAGCATCTCACTCCATCTTTACAACGAGCATATTGTCCTCACGTACAGGTAAGGGAAGTTGGTCTCAAAGAGGGAATGGAACTTGTCCAGAACCATACAGCACACAAGCAGTGCCTCTTGGAGTGGGAAATGGCAACCCACTCCAGCACTCCTGTCTGGAAAACTTGAGGCGTCTGGAGGGCTACAGCCCAAGAGGTTGCAAAGAGCTGGACGTGACTGAGCATGCACACTGCTACTTAAACCCAAGTCTGGGACTTTCCTCATGGTCCAATGGTTAAGAATCCACCTGCCAATGCAGGGGACATGGGTTCCATCCCAGGTCTGGGAAGATGCCACATGCCATGGAGTAACTAAACCTGTGCACCACAACCACTGAGCCTGTGCTCTAGAGCCCGGGAACTGAAACGATTGAAGTCTGCATGCCTGAGAGCCCATGCTGCACAAGAGGAGGCACTGGAATGAGAAATCTGCACACCACATCAGAGAGAACCCATGCGCAGCAACAAAGACCCGGTACAGCCAAACTAATAAAATAAAAATGAATAAACCCAAGGCTGTCTCTCTCTTCGCCCTACTTTCGATCACTCTGCTCTTCCTCCTACGCTACACACATGCCTGTCTTCTCCTCACACACGAACAGGCTGGGAGAGCAGTCCTGTTCCCCACAGCGCTCAAGGTTCACTCAGACATCAGCTCACACTTAAAGAAGCCACGGGTCCCCCTCAAAGTCACCTCCAAGGGTAGTCTTACTCCGTGCAGCCTCAGGTAGCGACACCAAGACCCAGGGAAGCGAGTGACCCAAAGACCATCTTGACTCTCAAAATAAGAAAGGTGCCAGGATGAATTAGCTTCTGAAAACTGAGGCCCCTTTCAGTCCAAGTGCTGGAACAATGATCAGTGAGGACAATGGGGGATGATACGCAGAGACTGCCCTGCGCGGGGGTGGAGAGCGCGACGGGGTCAGTGTTTTATTTCAGCTCACAGCAGTTGTGGAAGGTCAGCTTTCCAAATGAGCTTCAGCAGTGAGGGTGAAGGGCATGAATGGAAGGAACAGTGCCCTCCGGCGCTCCCACAAGGGGTGGAAAGAGAAGATGAACTCCGCCAGCAAGTCCAGGAACTAAGGGCAGGAATTCTGAGAACTCCTCTGCATTTCTTAAAAGCTAACCTCTGCTCACATCTAACTAGAAAGTTCATGGCTTCCTGCAGAATTCACAACGCTTTCGAAGACAACTACATTGTGTGTTATCTCCACCTCAACTCCCTTCACTGATGTACAATGTTGACATCCAGTTTTTTCAAAATTGCACTAAAAGGTAACACCCTTAATACCACCTACCATACTCATCATCACGATGATCACATGGACACACAATGTCGAACACAGCAGCAACTATTTGGTTTTGGTTCTGCTTTGTTCATCCTAGACCAGAATGAAGCACTCCACAAGAGAACTCCATGACTAACACCCCTCATTTCCCTGTAACACAACCACTGCCCTCTTCATACTATGGACACCAAAACCCCCAAGTCGCTCTGTACCAGGATTAATTGGCAATAAGGCCTCCAAAGAAAGGTCCAGCTTAAAGATCCGGCATTAAACTTCTAAATCACATAACAAGATCTATTTCTGACTTTGCACAGAGGACAGATAGTTAGACCACTGAGTGCCTAACCAGAGGTAAAGCCTCACGTGTTACCTCCACGGTCTAAACAACAGTGTCCACCCTACATGCTCAGAATCTTGGTGAGTCATAGCTTCCGGTCAACAGCAACAGAACATTCATGTATAAAAGGCTGGCTCTACAGAGACCATCACTGCATCCAACCTAGCAGTATTCCAAGAGATAGCTTGAACTTCTGCAACTTAAGAGATGGAAACCCCCTGACTAAGCACACAGAAAGAGCATCACGACCAACAGTCTCTTGGACCAGTCAGGACACAAGGGGACATGACTGCCCTCAAGGGAAGCACAGAACAAGACCCTCTTTTAGGGCAGTGTAGGTCTCCCCTTCCCCAGCACTTAGTGACCACAGGGGCAGTTTCTTACATGGGGTTCCAGACCATATGGCCTCACCCTACCAGACGAAGACAAGAAGGCTCTTGCCCATACTTACTGAGGGCTGAAACTCCAGGCATTCTTCCTCAAAGTCAGGGTCTACCTGATGAAAAAGAATCATTAGGACATTAAAACATCCATTGCTTTCTCAAGGACTCGGCCCTGCTTGCAGGAGACATCAAGGCCTGCGAATATCTTTGGACAGCTGAGAACTTGTCCCTTCCCTCTGTTCATGAAACCAGCATGCCACAACAACAACACACGTCACATGAGTGCAACACACATGGAACAATCTACCAGTAACCGACAGATGGCTCTCAAGTGTAGACAGAGGAACACAAAGAATCCACTAGCAAAGCAACAGATAAAAGCCTGAAATAAATAAAAGATCAGTATCCAGTCATTGATAATCCTGCTTATTTCCAGTTAGAAATTAAAAAATGGTCTGGCTTTCAGCAAAAGTTACATTCACCCCAGAACATAACAGATAATGCAACAACCATTGACCTCTGGCAAACCATGTCATCAACATTTCTTAGAGCTGGTTAGCTGGGTCCATTTCTATGGCTCCATTATAAATTTCAACTTAGTCTTGATCTTCGGCTCTTCAGTATTTCAAAAATCATCAGTTCACACAAGTGTCAGGCATCCCAGAGGGGTTGGCACATTAAGATTGAGGTCAGCTGCCACAGTCTGATGCCCACACATCACCTTGCAAATCTCTGAGCAGTCTCACCAGTGGTACCAGCCAACAGCAGGTGTCTTTTGATGTACGGCTAGAATCTGGTATGAATATGCATCGTACATCTTCCAGCAGATCAGAAACAGCTGTCACACAGTAAGATGGCTCCTTAATTTAATACAAAAGTTAAAAGGAAATTTCCTCCCATGCTTCAGCGCTGTGTCTTGCCTTTCCTCAAATACCCTTCATAGGCATTTAAAACACACTCCTTTGATGGTTTACATTCCTGTAAGTAAAGGATCTTGTCGAATCCACTGATCCTGTTAGTAAGCAAGCTCTATAAAATCACTTAATTCTATATGTGTTTTAATGCTTCTAGCTTTACATACCATGTTTCACTATGGCTGAGTCTTGGTCATTTACCTTAGGACTGGGGTTGGTAAACAGTAAGATGTGGGGAGAGTTAGTATCCAAGAGCAAAATGGAAAGATAATCCTAAAGCCCAGATTAGTGTGATTTTTTTTTTAAAGATCTATTCTTTTAGCCACCTTCAAATACATCTCACCCTTGAATAAAGCTGAAGTTACTGGGTATATAATTTATAGTTGGCCCTCCAAATTTGGTAGCTCAGACAGTAAAGAATCTGCCTGCAATGCAGGAGACCCAGCTTCAATCCCTGGGTCAGGCAGATCCCCTGGAGATGAGAAGGACAACCCACTCCAGTATTCTTGCCTGGAGATTTCCATCAACAGACCATGGTGTTGCAAAGAATCGGACTCAACTGAATGACTAACATTTTCACTTTCTCCAAATTTGCGATTGCTCCACATCTGCAGTTCTTCTGCATTCTCAAATTCTACCAGCCACAGACTGTTAGTTACGCAGCATTTACTGCTGCAGAATGTGCTCAGTCGCTCAGTCATATCCGACTCTTTGTGACTCCACGGACCATAGCCCACCAGGTTCCTCTGTCCATGGAATTTTCCAGGCAAGAATACTGGACTGGGTTGCCATAACCAGGTAACTGGACCTGTGTGGTTCAAATCCATGTCATTCAAGAGCCAAATATACACAATACAGTATTATTAACTATAGTCACCATGCTGGACATGACATTCTCATGACAGCACTGTTTTCTAACTGACTTCCTCCCCACATCTTGATCAGAATCCCTGTCCAATGTTAAAATGTGTTCATTATTTTTGCTTCTTGTTCATAAGTAGGGAAACAAGGTGGAAGGAAACAGAAACAGAAGGAAAAGCTAGGTAACAGAGCAGCACCCTAAGCCTCTAACTACCCAACGGCTACAGGTAAGTGAGGAAAGAGAAGTGCATTACCATGGAGAGAGAAAAACCACAGGGCTGCCACTTACCTCTGCTGCTAAATAATGCCCTGTAGCAAGATGCTTGAAACGGAAGAGGCTGTTCCAGTACCCTGCTCCTCCTCGACACGGGTCATGTTGGACCACCTGCAGGAAGAGAAATGATTACCAGGAGTAGAAGAAATGTCAACCCATATAAGGATGACACTGAATCTGAGACATCACATACAAGTCATAGTTCAGGAGTGATGTTTACTAGCTGACAAACAATTATTATCTTCCAATAAAACTGCTCCAAGTATCTCATGTAATTTTAAGTAATGTTTCTCCAAAGGAGAAGTAGAGTCCCCTAATTAACATGAAATGGTTGTAAAACAAAGTTCAATTGGTTTTCAGATTATCTGCCTTAATCATAAGGAAGAAGCTAAGATTCTGGACTTCATCCACAAAAGGGAAAACAAACAAAAATGAGTCTCATGAAAACCGGTAACGGCAACCTATCTACGCCCTCGTGCCCTGTGACACACGCCCAAGTCTGTGCTCTGAAGCCAGATACTCACAGTGCCGGGAACAACTTACAATTTATAACAATAAATGTAACTAGCATCTGCTCAGGATGGAAAACTGGCAATGGTAGCTGGTGCCATAATTAGACACTACACACAGTACAGGGACTTGCCACAGACAATGAGAAAACTGCATGAAATAGACAAAACAACTGGGCACTGATGCTGGATGACACAGAGTTCACCACTGTGCTCTCAGAGGAAAAGGAAAGAAGGTGATGTTCATGACCGCTCCGTTTCTGGCTGGGAGGTCCTCTTCGGATGGAAGCATCGGGAAGGAGAACTCACACTGAGCACGCCAGCCTCAGTGAGTTGAGTAGATACGTCAGAATTCAAGAGGACTGGGGGGCGAATACAGAGCTCCCCAGAAAGAAACTCCAGAAATCTACACAGGGCCTCCTATAGTCTCTGGTTGAACATCAAGCTACAAGTGTATACAGCAAGACTCCTCCCCTCCCTGCCCCAGGCCTAATATAAAATGAAAGGGAAGTCGTAAGCTCAGCAGTCTGGGAGATCACATATGGCTAGAAGGTTTCTGGTCTACCCAGCTAGAGGAGTGACTAGTTGAACACCTAGGGCATTCAGTATAGACAATGAAAGGGTCATATCTTAGGACCTGGGCTAGCACAGTCCCCAAAACAAATGCTGCAGTGCACGTGACCTAATGAAGCTTTGCAACAAACCTCCAAAGGATCAAAGCAATCCAGAACTTTGTCTGACAAAACAAAAGTCAATACTGTTTAAAGGAAGGCAATAGAATCTGGACACTCAACACAGTGACATCACAATGCATGGCATATTGTCATAAAGCAGTGGACAGGCAAGAATCAGAAAAATGTGACCTGTCAGACAGTATCAAAGGATCCAGTTTGTCCATGGGGGTTGGTGGGGGATGGAAAAATACCTGAGAAATAGTAACCCTCAAATTTCCCATTTTGATACATATGTACAGATCTCAAGAAACTCAGACTTCAAAGTAGCATAAATACATATACACTCACGCAATCATCAAGACACATAATAGCAAGATAAATATAAACCAGAAATAAAAAGAATTTTTTTAAGTAGCTAGGGGAAAAAAACTAGGATTTTTTTTTTTTTTTTTTAAGTAGCTAAGGGGCAAAAAGCTAGGGCTTCCCTGATAGCTCAGTTGGTAAAGAATCCCCCTGCAATGCGAGAGGACTTGGGTTCGATCCCTGGGTTGGGACGATCCCCTGCAGAAGGGAAAGGCTAACCCACTCCAGTATTCTGGCCTGGAGAATTCCACTGGACTGTACAGTCCATGGGGTCACAAAGAATCAGACACAACTGAGCAACTTTCACTTTCAGGGGAAAAAAAAGACAGACAAAAAAGGGAACAAAGAAGAAAAGAAAACTAGTAAATTCACAACAGGAAATAATGCATGCAAGACAACAATGGATTAGAATCTTCAAGCATGAGAATAAAAAACTGTTTACATAAAATTTCATGGTCAAAAAAAAAACCTTTTGTGAATGAAGGCTGTATGAAGAAATCAAAATCTTTAATACACTGCAGTTTGGAACATACAATAGTGTCAACAAGATAGTGCAGCCTTTCCTCAAAAGGTTAAATGAAGTTACCATATGCCCCACAATTCTACCCCAGAGAGAACTGAAACTCCCCACAGAAGCTTGTACATGAATGTTCACAGCAACAGTATTCACGACAGCCCCAAAGAAGAAACAATCCAAATGCTAATGAAAAATAAAATATGGTAAATACAGTGTATGCACACAATGGAATATTATTTGACATAAAAGGAAATGAAATGTGGATATGCACAGCAATATGGATGAACTCTGAAAACTATATGCTGCATAAAAGAAGTCAGATACAAAGGACCACACATTGTAGGATATCATGTATATGAAATGTTCAACACGGGCAAATCTAGAGAGATAGAAGGTGGAGTAGGGGTTACCAGAGGTGGGGAGGGGGCAAGTGTGAAGAGAAATGAGGTGTGATTGCTAGGAGTCCGGGCTTCTTTTGGACCTACTAAAAACCATGGAGAACTATACACTTTAAATTTGTGAATTGTGTGATGTATGAATTGTATCTCCATAGAGCTTTTTTTTTTTTAACTGAGATTTCATTTTATTTTTTTTAATATAAATTTATTTATTTTAATAGGAGGCTAATTACTTTACAATATTATATTGGTTTTACCATACATTGACATGAATCCGTCACGGGTGCACATGTGTACACCTGTACATCCTGAACCCTCTCCCAACTCCCTCCATTTCACAATTTGTATGGAAATATAAACTGAGATTTCTAAAGGGGGAATTATAAGCTGTTTGAGGTTCTTTGGCCCATGCTCCGGGCTGGCTGCTTTGTGAGCTCACAGACTGGCTTTTATTTCAAAAAAAGGAAAAAAAAAAAAAAATTTGTTTTAATTAAGGTGAAATAAAGGTATGGCAATCCACTCCAGCACTCTCGCCTGGAAAATCCCATGGAAGAGGNCAGAAATAAAAAGAATTTTTTTAAGTAGCTAGGGGAAAAAAACTAGGTTTTTTTTTTTTTTTTTTTAAGTAGCTAAGGGGCAAAAAGCTAGGGCTTCCCTGATAGCTCAGTTGGTAAAGAATCCCCCTGCAATGCGAGAGGACTTGGGTTCGATCCCTGGGTTGGGACGATCCCCTGCAGAAGGGAAAGGCTAACCCACTCCAGTATTCTGGCCTGGAGAATTCCACTGGACTGTACAGTCCATGGGGTCACAAAGAATCAGACACAACTGAGCAACTTTCACTTTCAGGGGAAAAAAAAGACAGACAAAAAAGGGAACAAAGAAGAAAAGAAAACTAGTAAATTCACAACAGGAAATAATGCATGCAAGACAACAATGGATTAGAATCTTCAAGCATGAGAATAAAAAACTGTTTACATAAAATTTCATGGTCAAAAAAAAAACCTTTTGTGAATGAAGGCTGTATGAAGAAATCAAAATCTTTAATACACTGCAGTTTGGAACATACAATAGTGTCAACAAGATAGTGCAGCCTTTCCTCAAAAGGTTAAATGAAGTTACCATATGCCCCACAATTCTACCCCAGAGAGAACTGAAACTCCCCACAGAAGCTTGTACATGAATGTTCACAGCAACAGTATTCACGACAGCCCCAAAGAAGAAACAATCCAAATGCTAATGAAAAATAAAATATGGTAAATACAGTGTATGCACACAATGGAATATTATTTGACATAAAAGGAAATGAAATGTGGATATGCACAGCAATATGGATGAACTCTGAAAACTATATGCTGCATAAAAGAAGTCAGATACAAAGGACCACACATTGTAGGATATCATGTATATGAAATGTTCAACACGGGCAAATCTAGAGAGATAGAAGGTGGAGTAGGGGTTACCAGAGGTGGGGAGGGGGCAAGTGTGAAGAGAAATGAGGTGTGATTGCTAGGAGTCCGGGCTTCTTTTGGACCTACTAAAAACCATGGAGAACTATACACTTTAAATTTGTGAATTGTGTGATGTATGAATTGTATCTCCATAGAGCTTTTTTTTTTTTAACTGAGATTTCATTTTATTTTTTTTAATATAAATTTATTTATTTTAATAGGAGGCTAATTACTTTACAATATTATATTGGTTTTACCATACATTGACATGAATCCGTCACGGGTGCACATGTGTACACCTGTACATCCTGAACCCTCTCCCAACTCCCTCCATTTCACAATTTGTATGGAAATATAAACTGAGATTTCTAAAGGGGGAATTATAAGCTGTTTGAGGTTCTTTGGCCCATGCTCCGGGCTGGCTGCTTTGTGAGCTCACAGACTGGCTTTTATTTCAAAAAAAGGAAAAAAAAAAAAAAATTTGTTTTAATTAAGGTGAAATAAAGGTATGGCAATCCACTCCAGCACTCTCGCCTGGAAAATCCCATGGAAGAGGAGCCTGACAGGCTACAGTCCATGGGGTTGCAAAGAGTTGGACACGACTGAGCGCTTCACTTTCACTTTCACAGACAAATATAAAGCTATCTTCTTGTTTTCAAATGAGAGCTGAGAGAATTGGCCAGTGGCAGACCTGCTCTACAAGAAATGATAAAGAAGTTCTTTAGGCTAAAGGAAAATGATTCCAGATGAAAACTCAATTTACACCAAGGAATGAAGTGCTGGAGACGATAACTCTGGGGATGAAAGTCGCTCAGTCATGTCTGATTCTTTGCGACCCCAGGGACTATCCATGGAATTCTCTAGACCAGAATACCGGAGTGGGTAGTCTTTCCCTTCTCCAGGGGATCTTCCCAGCCCAGGGATTGAACTCAGGTCTCCCTCATTGCAGGCGGATTCATTACCAGCTGAGCCACAAGGGAAGTCCAACTATGTAAATGAAAGGCTCCTAATCTCTCATTTTCCCATGTTTTTAGCATACAAATGACTCCTTAAACAAGGCAAAGTAAGTAAAAATGCACTAACGAGTTGATAGTAAACACAAGAGAGTAACACCAAGAGGACAGGAAGGGAGAAAGAGAAGTAGGGTTGACCCTTTAACAATACTGGTTTGAACTGCATGGGTACGCTTACACATGGATTTTTCAGTATTAAATATTACAGTTCTACATGGTGGGATGAATGTAAGATGGAGAGGAACCACGAACACAGAGGGCCAACTATCAGTTACACGTAGATCTCCAACCATGCAGAGAGCAAGTGTCCCTAACTCCCACACTGTTCAAGGTTCAACTGTATACTACCGTAAAGCTCTTACACCACATGGGAAAAGATTAGCACTATGTAAAACTCACAGGGAATATGCTGAAGATGTGTAATGAAAATCCTAAGTCATGATGAGAAATATAAAATACATGGTGTTGTCTTCCTTCTTTTATTTTGAAGGGGCACTTATGTTTCTAAAATCTTCAAGAAAACAATAAAAAAGGAATAAATTCAGTGTTTCCCTAGGCTATTCAGAAGGAAAATTGGCAGGAAAAGGTTTTTTTTTGGGGGGGAGGGGTAAAAATTAAGACAGCTGTTTTCTCTCAGAAGACAAAAATACAGATGTTCTGAAGTAGACCCGTAAGTACCCAAAGTTTTCAAAGTCTAAACTGCAGAAACTCTCCTCAAAAGGTTGCATGTTTCATTCATTTCAACTAATTTGCAATTGAGGAAGATGCAGTACTTTAAGTTTCTAAAGTCAGTTACTTCTGTAGGGTTCTGATATTCTTAATAGTTTTTTGATTTATGAATCAAGTCCCAAGTTCCTACAACCTGGATACATTGCCCTTCAGGATCTGGTCTCCTAGAACAGTTTCATTTTTGTTTCTCAGGACAATCCTCTGCTCCCCCTCAAATGAGGTTACTGAGTTCTAAAGCAAGGCTGCCTGCTATTTCCAAGTCCACATCAGTATCCTACAAGAAGTGACCTACTATGTTCACTCTTCTTTCTGAAACATAGGTCATCCTGTTAGTAGCAGCTCAGAGGCTAGCACCTTCAGGATGTCTTTCTTAAACCCTTGCCCAACCTCAAACTCCTTCATCACCTCCAGAGGACAAGGAACGTGCCTCCCATCACCTTCACCATCCAGCTATCAGCTGGGCATCTTTTTATCCTGTCACCAACATGCACTCACCTACTATCATGCTGGTTAGGCACCTGATCACTTGTTGCTGTGATAGGTAACTGAGGAAGGGAAAGAAAAATACACAAGCAAGAGGTGGTCAGATGACCCACAGAAAGGAAACTGGAAATTTTCAGTTGGGAGCTGGCTTACCCTGCATCCTTCTGATAAGGTGTGATGTGTGTGTTTCTCTTAGTTATTCCAAGTCATCCCTTGTCCTTGGAACAAGGTACATGAAGTACCTGGATCTGACTTTATTCCTATAAGCCCACGAGTCCTTGCTCCCTGGCTGCCCTGCGCCAACCCTTACCTCCACCTCCCAGAGGGCTTTGGAACTGGTGGCGGACGTGGCAGACTGCCGGCCAGTGGTTCTCAGAAAGACGTGCTGCTTCTTCCTGTGCTCGTCACAGGTGAGGAACTTCTCCTGCTCGGCATGGAACAGCCTCACCACGTCACCCTGAAAGTCGACACACAGCGGGGTTAAGGAAAGCGCATTTTAAGAGAGAACTGAAGACGAGCCAAGCGCTGCCCAGCCAGCCATGCATCCAACTTACCCCCTTTAATATGTCGTCTTTGTTGTCACTCCATTTCATGAAAAGGACTATTTTCCAGCTTGTATTGCAGTTGACGGAATTGACCTGGAAAGCAAATTTAAGAGTTATTTTTTCACATATTCCTTAACAACTATGTCTTCCTGCCCCAAAGGGCCTCACCTCTGTCCAGGAAACAAGATTGTGCTTCAGTCCTCCAAGCCTAAAGACTGGCATCATTAAGACCATAGAACTTGCACATTCAATTGAGCTGTTAGAAGTCTCTGGTAATAAATGGATAATTTCTACCAATCGCTATGTATATTCCAGCTGTGGCTAAGGGAAGTGAGCTTCTCACCCTTCTGGAATGACATCTTCTTTGCAGCCACTGTTTGTACACTAAAGACATTCTATGCTCTGGGCCAATATTCACTAATATATTTAATCCTTAGCAATGCCCTAAAAGGGCTTCCCTGGTGGCTCAGTGGTAAAGAATCTGCCTTCCAGTGCAGGAGATGCAGGGTGGATCCACGGATCAGGAAGATCTCCTGGAGGAGGGCATGGCACTTCAGTACTCTTGCCTGGGAAATCCCATGGGCAGAGGAGCCAGTGGGCTATAGCCCATGGGGTCACAAAATGGACAGTGACTTGGTGACTAAACCACCACCACCACCCTGAAAACTAGCAATAACCATCATGTCCATTTCAGAGGTAGGAAAACTGATGCCCAGGGAAACCGGGTAATGAATCTACAGTCACAGAGGTAGAGAAGGGCAGATTCGGGATCTAGTATCTGACTCCAGACCTTGTGCCCTCCACCATTAGGCAAATATTCATGTCACCATCAAGCTCCTGTCCTTGTGTCCTGTAATTGCCAGTTACTTTAAGTAGATGTATTGCCAAAAGCAAGACGTCTCTCTTCCAGGGATGTTCATAGCTGCCAATGTAGGGGAATTAGGCTCTCTCTTTAGGGGACCAATTAGAAAAGGGTGCTCCTCTGGCCAAAAAGCATTGGTGCAAGGGAGCCTCCTCTGGTTTAAGAAATTAGAAAACTGGTCTCCCAGTGATACACAGCTTAGCAAACTGAGGCCTGAAATGACTATCACCTCCCACCGACTGAACAGGCTTACACAGCCTCGTGTGACAGGTCTGGCTTTGAGTCTTGGTTTCCTCGCCTGCAAAATGGGTACACTGTCCTGAGTCAGGACTCAAGTCACTGTCAGCACGCCCATGCTCTGGTCCCAGGAAGGCTGAGGGCTCCCGTAGCACATGCTGCTCACAAGGCATAACTGGATTTCTCTTACCTCATTGCAACCTGGGTTATCTACCAGCTGATGGCTGCTGGCATGTAAAGGCTGGCCGGCATTCACGGGGTTCAGAACAACCTTGTCACCTATGACCACCTGAAAAGAAAACAATCCACAGAGCGTTTCACCAAAAAAATGTCAGGAGTACAGAATGAGCAGTGGCTAATTTGGGGAGAAGCCGTAAGAGTCCACGTAGAAGAAGGCCCTAAAAGTAAATTTTTGCCCACACTTGTCATTGATTACCTAAAGATGCTTTCAAAGTTAGTCTAAGCAGGAAGAAAAAAGTCCTACCTCTGTTAGGTTTGGTTAAGGCACTTGCATAAGTAAGTTTTCGGGGCAGAAGCAAAATATTGCCTGAAGTAAGTCTTTACCTTTGAGAGAATAAAGCTATACATTTATAAAGCAATGACTTTTATACTTTTTTGAAAAGTCATATTAAGAAATATGTTTTCTATTATGACCTGGTCATACATACGTATGTAGATACACGTGTATATGCGTGTATGCATACATATATGCATGTATGCACAGATATACATATCTATTTATCTAGGACAAAAGTTACCCACGCCAAACAACCTTATCCCCATTATGCTCAACACAGCTTGATACTATCTATTCTATTTCAGTTTCTAAAATAATAGTCACAAATTGCTAAATTGATACCTTAGCCTATGCGCACATAGATACTCTGTCCTTTGAAAAACACTGTTCTCCAAGTATTCAAAAAACACTATTCTACAGGGGTAAGAATCCAAAACCATCCAATTTTCTCAACCAAGGGACCGATAAAAAGATAACCTTAAAAGACAGGAAAGCAAAGGACATGCTAGAAATGAAGTTCAGAACAAAGCATCTTTCCTTGTCTTCTATTATGGAAGCGGAAGGAAAAAGAATGGAAAGGATGGTTTCCTAAGATATAAAACCCATCTCTTCTCAGTTTGATACATTTGGGGAAGACATACTATCAAATTTTCTCTAACTCCAAGTGAATATAATTATGTTAAATACGTTAAAAAAAATAGCCAAACCTTTGGCTGAAATGTAAGCTTTTCTGGACTAGTTCTCTTACACTCAGCTGACAATCACTACTGTATACCAGCTGCC